>JAAGAY010058538.1:0-36643 GCA_011801015.1 Ardeotis arabs
TTTTTTTTTTTTTTTTTTTTTTTTTTTACAACTGACTCAATGCTGTGCATGATCATGCTGGTGCTTGACCATGAGGTGAAAATCTCATCCTTTAAAGTGTGTGTTGTAATTTCACAAAGCTGGACTGTTGCTTAAAAAAAAAGTAAATAATATAGAAATTTTGAAGCAGTGTTTCTTGTGTGGGTTTTATTTCATGAGTTTGGGTTTGCTTTGTTCTCAGTTGTCCTTGTCTCATGCAACCTGTCCTACTCTAGCAGAGGTGGAATGCAGCAGAGGAGGGAGAGTTCTTATACCTGACTTGAGGTCACCACCATGTGCCATCCTCCCCTGAAGAAAGTGTCCAACTTACCTCTTTGGTTTTTATCTTCTAGATCAGAGAAGCATGGAATATGGCTTGATATATATAATCTGTTTTATCCAAAATAATTTTTCTCTCAAAAAGATAGAGGAAATTAAAGTTTATTCTCCTCACCAAAAAAGAATTTGACCCTAACAAGGGAGGGGGTGGAAGGGAGACCAAACCATGAAGTTCTCTGCTGTCCTGGAGGGGATTTGCTGCATAATAAGCCAAAGCTGCACATTTGTGTAGAACTGGTGCGTCTGCTGGACAGAGTGTGGCTTTTCCACCCTCTTCCCGGAAGAACCAGTGCCTAAAAATACCCTGGCTTTCCAAATCAGTTTTGGAGAAGCCCTAGCCTTAGGTGCTTAACCTATAAAAGTGGATTTGCTCTTCCTCTCACTACATCTGGGGCTGGTGTTCCTTACAGCTGATATGAAATGCAGTATGGCTACTGCTGCGTGTAAGTCATGCCTGCCTGTTTTCTGGGCCTAGGAGGAGGAAAATAATCAAATTAAATTTTCTTTGCAAGCCTCACAACCAGGGGAACTTGTTAGTACCCTTTTATGGTTGCTGAGGCTTTGGACAAGTGAAGCTGCCTTTCCCTCAGCCCTTCTCTTTGCCACAGCTGGAGCACGGCAGCTGCAGCCACCATTCAGTGCAAAGGTGCCAAGAAGCATGAAGAGGCTCTTGCTTGCTCTTCTTTCCACCCTTAAGCCCAGTTACTGATAGACCCCACCTGTGTTCCCACGTGGGTGTTGGGCGAGCACATTCCACCAAGGAGTGCCTTCCCGGACCGCACTGCTCATGCACATGAAGGTCTACCCCTCTTGCTTGTATCTGGGATCCTGTGAGTGCTCCTGTTGCGGGTGCTGGCAGACATGGATGACTGTGATGCTCTGCGGAGCCGTGGGAGCGGTACTGGAGCCTGGGGCCAAGCTCGATGGTGGGGGCTGCTTGTGGAGGAGGCTTTTCAGTGAGTGCTGCAGTGTGGCTGGAAAACAGGGAGGTTGCTCCTTGTTTAGAGCTCTCCCTCCCTCTCTCACCTTGTACAAACAAAGCAAATCTCCTCTTCCTACCCACCATGCATATACAAAGCAAAGGGGAGAGTTGTTCCTTTTTAAGGGAGTGCTACAAAGGGTTTTTTCATGCTAGCAGCCTTAATTTGTATAGTAGTAATTAGTGACTCCTCCCAGGAGGATTGCCAGCCCTTTACAGAGAGATGTGTGTGCAGGAATTGGGAATGAGTGATTTTATCATTAAAACAACTAGATGAAACTATTCACTGAACCATCTTCATCTTGTTCTTTACCTACTTGTGAACTGCTCTTGCTGTGCAGCAGTGGTGATAACTTACCTAAAGCTCGCTGAGCACTCTGCAAGTGTTAACGTAGCTCCATAGCAGGACAAGAAATATAAATATTACATATGGTTTTGTACAGCTAATAAAACCCCATGTCTATATCATTCCTTCTGCATGCTCTGCAAGCAAAGTGCATGGTAGGTAAGTGATCTGGAACCGTATGTACAAAGCTGGTGGTAGACCCTACATCTGTGCAAATTGTTGCAATTTTTAATGTTTGCTAATGACTGAATGAATATCGGAGACATTTGTAAGGCAAAATTAAAAATACTGTAAATCCCAACTTCACACTTTCCTCTGGTTAGTACAGGACAGTCAGTGACTCTGTAAGAAAACGGAAAGGATGCTGATCCAGGCTGTGCCGTATAGTCCCTGAGAAGTTCATGGCTAATTTTAAGATCCTGTACTGAGCCTGTAGTTTTTTTTACTGCTAAGAAATGACAACTCACATTCATTTCCCTCCTTGTTCCAAGCGAGGTACAGGCTCCTACACCCCTGTGATGGACAAGAATGCTGGGTCCAGGCAGTGTTTCCACAGGCTCTAAATTGATCGAGCTCATTAATCGATGGCTATTGATGCTTGAAACTTCCTGGAGCTAGTAACTTGTAAATATAGGGAGTAGTAATTTTTTGTTTCTTATTTTGTATAAATGAACACAGTTTATTGCTTAAGTGAGTATTCCTTAAGTGAATCCTATTTAGATATACTGGGGCAAAAAAAAATGTGGGTAATTAAATTGGGGGGGGGGTCAAGGCTTTTTATTTGTTTTTATTTGGAAGGTCTACAATCTGATCTATCCTGAAAGTTGGGTTCTGTTCTATTCCTGGCATTCCCATTCCCTAATTCGTTCATGCTTATCCTGTTCCTTCCCAGAACTTAGGTATGTCAATGCAATAACCAGATAACTGGTTTGAATCCCATGCAGATCAGCAGTGGCAGAAGCTCTTATCTTACTGTTCCTTATTAGCCTGGCTTCCTAAGGAAATCAGGTTTATGTAGTCATGTTGTGTGTCTGTCTCTTTTAGTAACCTCTGGATCTCTGGTCTGTTTTAGGTATGTTTGGCAGAAGAACGTTTTAAGAATTTGAAGCTCCTGAAGATTTTATGTAAATACCATGGCTTGTTAAAAATAGAGACCTTGTTAGTTCTGCTACAGGGTGTCTGGGATGCAGGAGAATCCCCGCAGGAGAAGGTCTCTCCTTGCCCTGAGCTGCAGGAAAAGCTTTGTGAGGAACCAGCAGCCCAGACACCGAGAGCGGCTTGTCCGTCCTGTGCCGGCGGTGCACAAGGGTCTGTGGTGCTGCCTCGTCCGTGCAGAGAAACCGCATCTGCAGTTTGTCGGCCATTGAGAGGAGGAGAATCAGCCTGACGCTGAGCTCCTTGTGGCAGGTGTCCTCAGTCTGTCCAGGAACAGCTAGTGTTTTGAGATACTATCGTGGTGTGGGAAGTACTGTGATAATGATTTATACATTGCCCTCTTATTAAGTGGTGGTGATACTTTGTCAGTATCATCCGCTGCCTCTTGAACCATTACTTTGTTTTTTCTTTCTTTTCTGATCATAAGTTGATCATCAATTTCACATTGTAAATCCATTTTATTTAGAAAGTATTTTTCTCAAGACTTTCTTTACTGTACTTGACTATGTAGTCTCCAGTGTGTGTAGCAATTTTGTTGATAGGGATCTACCGTCCAAGCACTTAGGATGTGTTACCTGGCCCCAGACAGTTTCAAAAAAGGATTCAACTCTCCAGCAGTATTGCAAATGGGAAAGCTTAGGCATAGATGCAATTCCTCCAGTTTTGAACCTAAGTTGTTATCTTGCTAACGGAAGTTAAAAGGAGACATTCAGCAATGATGGGAGGAGAATGAGGAAAGAAAATTGTTTTCCTTTTTTTTCTAGTAACTTTTTTTTTTTCCAGAAATGGCTTTTGGTTCTGAGAGTTATCAAATCAATTTTTTTTTTCCAGCAAAGCTGGACTTTGTTATGTGGTGGAAACTTGTCAGTTTCTCGTGTCTTGCTGTTGGATAAAAGAGCTCTCAGGCACCAGCCCTGATTCTGTAATTCAGTCTCCTTGGGAAGAGCTCCAGGGAATTGTTGCTGGGATCAGTGAGGCTTTGCATGGAAACAGAGATCTGGGCAGATCTGATTGCCACACACCTAGACTCCTTAACCTTTTCTGATTTGCATGTGAAATCAAGCAGTGCTTCCAAATTTCTGGCTGTTGATTTATGAGTATTTGTAAATTATGATAGCTGAGCGAGCACTGTGATCTGGGAGACTTGTTTAAGGCTGACTCCTCATTGCTGCTTAATTGAAATGTTTTTATGTTTGTGTTCCACTGGTGATATAGGGCAAGGAGACCATCAGCTGGACTATAAAGCAATCTTGTACAATTTCTAAGCAAAGGCTGCCAGCCTGCCTTTGAAGAACCCTTATAAAGAACTAAGTTTTCCAAATTGTTCGGTGGCATGGGAATGTAAGACTTTAACACTTGTGGAAAAATGCTAGCTCGGCACCTCTGAAGTTCACTGGTACTCTGAAGTATACCAGGGCAGGTAAGATTCACGTGTCTTAGGGTAAAAGAGATATTGGAAGCTTAACCTCTCTGTTTGAGAATGAAACTTAGGCCTGGAAGTGGACTCAGTCCTTAATGCTGCTGGGATGCTGCTGTGGGTGCTTTGTCATGATGGGTTGTGTGATAAGAGGAGCCATCTGCTGTGACCTGCACTGAAATGCTCTGATTTAACACAGGCCACTGAACAGCCACCAGATAGCAATTTTAAAAATTAACTACGTGGAGCTGGATTCAAACCAGTGAACTTCCTAATAATAATAGGTGCAAGAATGTCTTATCAGTAAGTAAAAAAAAAAAAAAAAAAAAAAAAAAAAAAAAAAAAAGAAAAAAAAGGACTGAAAGGACAGTCCTACCTAGGGCACAGGAATTGCCCTGGAAATACTACTTTTCTTTTTAGGAGACTAAAGATAACGCTGTACTGTATCATGTTAAATTCCTTTTAACTTCTTGCACCATTTTTGGCCCCTTTAGCCTGGGAAAACATTTTTCCTCCAGTAACCTTGTTTCTTTCCTACTTATACTCACTTTAAAATGATTGTAACTTTAGAGAGAGCCTCCTTTCCCACCTGTTTGTCATTAGTCACTTGTCTGATTCTTGTGGCATCCCACATGCAGGTATGTAATGTGGATTTACCACTGAGAGCAAGTGCAGAGAGAAAAGGGATAAAGCTGTGATTGCCCTTAATCGCCCTGCTCAGGTTGTGTGCTCTGAGTCAGGTGAGGGGAGCAGTAGGTGTCACCACCAAACCCAGCCCAGCTGGGGCTTGCAGGGTGCAGAGGTCCGTTCACAAAGCCGAAGGTTCTTGGAGCAGCACACGGATCCACCTCTGAATTTCCTGCTGCAGTCTCACACTTTGCACCAGCAAGTTACCATGGAGGAGCAGCTGTCCACGCCGAAGTTAAGATCTGCTCCTTTAACAACTGTTACTCTAGTGTGTGATTTGAAAACCATATAGAACAGTGAAGAAACATAGCTTTCCTGGCTCTCCCATCCTCTTCCTTACCTCTTGCTGAGCTGTTCTGGTCTAAAAGGATTAACCCCAGCTGTGTGAGCGTGCTGACCTGGCCCCTCTGCTGAGGATTGGAATTAAAATGGTCACCACATTGCCCTTTTTGTTCTGAAGGAGAAGAGGGCTACTAGATGTGTCTGCTCACTTATCCCTTGTAAATTCCTGAGCCATAAACACATTTCAGTCAAACATGACAGAGGAGCAGAAGCCTCAAACTTGTTCCTTTGATTTTCACAAGAGGGACAAGTAGAGAGGGACCTGCTGGGGAGGGGTGAGGTGTGAGCTCTACCTCAATCAGACAAGTCCAGCTGTAGATTGGTGTTGCACGTGTGGTGCTACTCATGGAGCAGTCTGTAGAAGCAAAGCCAGGTCAGGACCAGCTCTGCCTTCTCACTCCAACCAAGGCACCAGGGAGTAACTTCTCATTCTTGTGTGCCTGAGCTAGGCTTTTCCCAGAACCCTAAAGGTGAGAAACTTTATCATCCACTTTTGGTGTGAAGCATCACCTCACTCTAAAGTGCTGGCCCTTTGATGGCTGTTACACAGAGGGTAACTGTACAACTGTTGTGCACAGAGCTCGAATAAAAGCACAGGCATTGCTCACCATCCTCCAGTCTCCTGCAGGCTAAGGTGGCCAGTGTCTGTGAGTCACCTGGCTTTCTAGGGTTGGATCCAATTCCAGGAGCCCTTGAAGCCATGCAGGGAGATGATCCACGTGCAGGAGTAAGAACACTTTGCACTCTACAGCCCATTTCCATTATCTTATGTCCTTTCCCTTGACTGCTAATGAAGGCTGTTTCTTTTCAGCGCTGAAGTCTTTATTTGCACAAGTCCTCTCCAGAAATATGAGCACTGCATCGTGGAAAAGGTGGGAGAGAATGTATTTTACTGCTTAAATGCTGCTTTTGCATTTTTGCATTCATTTATAAAGACAGTAGCTGGCGCAGGCTGCCAGGCTTCCCTGCGATCCCTGTCTGAGGGGCAGCTGCCCAGACACAGTAACAGGGACAGGGAATCTCGCAGTGCCACGTGATGCCAGCCTTCCTGCGGGGCACGTGAGCCCTATGCTCTTGGAGCTGGCCTGCGATGCTTGGGCGCCAGCCGCCTGTGTTAGCAGGTGATAGCAAAGGAACTGTTGCAGCACAACCAGGTAAGGCAAGCTTGGCTTTCAGCATGGCCCACAGGGATAGGGCATTCCCAGGGGATTCCACACTGGAGGCTCCTCAACTCACAAAGCCTTATTCTAAATCCAGAGCATGAGATATCCAGCTATCCCGAAAGAGGCCAGTGCTGATTTAAGAGGAGGTTATAGTGCTTGAATTAGTCCTGTTTGACACTGGCACAAGCATGGAGTGGGGGACTCAGTCACAATCTTAGATGGGGGACTTAGATGGGCACAATCCTCGTGCTCTGGGCAAGCAGCCAGCGCCACTCGCAAACTCGACGATTAGGCATGGCGCAGTGCTGACTGAAGATCTGTTACAAGTACAGGTTAAATCAGTGTCCTGGGCCATAGCCAGTCTCTGTGGTGGGGATTCCCAGACACAGATGTAGGTTTACGAGGGAATAAATTGCTGTACTAGGGCTGATCTGACTTGAGCAATGTGCAAACTGAAAGTACGGCAGAATCTTCTCCTCATTACTTGCCTCTGCAGTGTAAGTAGATAGAAAAACATCTGGAACCCGAGTTTGTGGAGCAGATTATTCTAACCCGAGATAAGACCATCATATCTGCTGACTTGCTGTTTGATACCATTACAGGTTTGAAAAGTATTTGCATCACTTGCTGTTAGTTGGGGAGAGCCCCTCAGCTGACTCCAGCTTTCCTCCCTTCCCTCCTCAGGCGCAGAGCTGAACCCGACCTGGGAGCACGTCCTGTTTACCTGCTGCCGCAACAGGCACGTCCAGCTGCAGGCACTGTGCAGGCAGCTGCTGTCCTGGACGGATGATCGGAAGGCCATCTGGGAAAGCAAGCGCAGGCAGAAATGCAAAAAGCGGATGCTGTGCTCTTCCCAGTGCCAGGGAACAACCAGCTCATCTGCTGGCAGGGAAACCCATTCCCAGGAGGCAGTAAGCACCGTCACCCGGGCAGGGGCACTGCAGGGGTCAGTTATAAGAAATGAGCTGCCCTTGTTAGACATGCTGCAGAGCTGACTCCTCTCCAGGATTCTGGAAGATTGCTCTGCATTCAGTTAGTTAATCTCTGTAGAGTTGTTTCAGATGTTTGCTCTTGGTGAAGAGAAACTATCAACTACAAGCAGTGGTGGGTTGTTTGGTGTTTTTTTCTCTTCTGTGCATGTGCTTTTAACCTCACTCCCCTTTGTTTTGGCCTTTCTGGGGACAGAGGGGAAGAAGTAAAGCTCTGAAAGTTGAGCAGACACAGCGTGGGCGTCTGTCAGGGAGCACTGTGCTCAACAGCCAAACTCCTTTTAAATTTTATGTATTTAGCTACCCTGGCTTTTGGGTTGCCTTTTGCATCATTGGCTAATAAAGAAAGGAGACCAAGCTGGCTTCAATTTCTGGCCCAAGTGCGTGAATAAGAGTGGGCAAAGGCTGGACTGCAAGTGCTGTAGAGAAATATTTATGAGCTTATACAAAACTGTTTACACAGTATTTAAGTTAATGTTTTATTAAGATAAGGTTTTACAAGACAGCTGTTCTCATGAGCCAGAGTGCCATGAGCCCTTTTTAAAAACCATCACCTTTCTCACCAGTGGTAATGAAAGAAAAACAACTTTCCACTTCCTGATTTATAGGACAGCTATGACCTGCCCTGTGTAGCCAGGTGCCAACGCCATGATGATAGGAAGGCACATTTAGTACCACAGGGATGCAGTAAGATTGCAAACTGCCGGGCCAGGGAAACGTCTTCTTTCTTCTGCCAGAGAATAAAGTTGGGTGACATTTCAAAGTCATTTGAATTGACACTGAAGTGGAACGCTGCAGCAAAGCCAGCCAGGAACAGGAGGGGATATAAGCTGCCCAATAACCCAAGCAGAACCCCCCTGCCAATTGCTGGGAAGCGTTATTTGTGCAAGCTAGGTGCTGGACTGCACTTGGCAAGCTGCTCTCCAACAGCCACGACCTGTTTTATTTTAAATATTTGCTGGCAGTTTTAGCTGCGTGCTTGGCCTGAATGACATGGTAATGCTGCATGATCCTCTTTATTAACTAAAATACAGTGCTGGTATGACCCATTTCCCTTTTTAATGTTGTTCTCAACACATTCTTGACCTGCTGAACAGAAAGTGGAGGCCTGGGAAAACAGAGGGAGGTCTCCCCCTCAACAGCTCTGTGCTGCTCTGACAGCTTCAGTCCCTGGGGAGAGGAATCCCCACTGCTGTGTGTTTGCTTAGGTTCCTGGCCTCTTCCACTTGCAGCGGTGTGCAGTAATCCTCCAGGAAGACGGCTGCCAGATTGCTTAGCCTTCTGCTGGTGGAGAGAGAGAAGCGAAGCATGCACTCCACCACTGGGAGAGCTGTGGTCTGCTGGCGCGACTGTGGCGTTGTCAGGTACATCAGCGTTGTGACGGCTGACATGACCGTCTCCTCGTTGGAGCTGGAGAGGCAGCTGATTATGGGCTCTACCCCATTTGCCTCCAAGATGTAGTCTTTGTTAGTTTTATCCAGGCACAGGTTACAAAGACCACCTGAAACAGAAAATGTCAGACACATGCAAGACAAACTTCTCTCCACACCCTCATCTTTTTCATACTAAGATTCAAATTCACTGCTCATCCTTTTTTTTTCTAATACAGAAGCATTCAGATTTTCTATGAGATTTGGATGGAAAATTCTTAATGGCTTCCTGGGCAATGTTTTCTTAATTCTTTCCAGAGATTTTCCACCAGAACATTCCACCTCCTGGATGTCATTAAACGGTATTGTACTGCTGGACATAATCTCTTCCACAGAATAAAGAATTCCAGTATCACTTAACCCTTACAGGGGTACAAGCCAGCAGTTTATTCCAGGTGGTTTAGAAAAACAGAGAACTGAGCAGACAGTACTAGCCAAGAAGTATGTTTGAACTTGAAACTTTAAGATGCAGCCATATCCTGGTGTAGCTCAGCCACAAATCTTAAAAATAAAATATATTTATTATCATCTCATGGAATCACTCACAGTTAGGATCTGACCCCTTATCTTATGTTCAGACCATAATGAATCACTGTAAGGCAGTTCCTCAGAGGACTTAGTAAAAAATTTCACATAAGGATTCTAGAAGACTGGTTGTCAATAGTAGAATGATTACGTTGGGCCTGTACATTATACAGGGCAACAATTTATGTATTAATGACTGCTGCTCTATAGGAGAGATTTTGCTAAAGTTATTCATTTAGTATTTACTTACAGTCTTTTAAAAAACCAATCCTTTCCAGAAAGCATCTTTTTTAAGCACACAGCTCTATTAGGATGAAGGGGAGATGCTTGCCTTCTACCTCTCACCCCATTCCAGAGGCCTTATCAGCACGGTGTGGCTCTGTTCTTGCAGCACAACTGGTATCTGCCTCTCAAGGGGGAGATTAACCACCAAACCAAAGCGTCAGGCCCGGTGTCCCCGGCCTGTCAGCCCCTTCTGAGAGTGTTCATAGAATCACAGAATCTTTAAGATTGGAAGAGACTTCTAAGATCATCAAGTTCAACCATCAACCTGACACCACCATCTCCACTAAACCCTGTCCTGAAGTGCCACATCTACATGTTTTTGAATGCCTCCAGGGATGGTGACTCCACTTCCCTGGGCAGCCTGTCCAGGTGCAGACCTTACCAACCGCAAACTCCACGAGAGTCTCGTTGTCTTCAGTGAGCGTATCGAGGAACAGATCCAGGACCTGAAGCTGCCGGAAGTACTCGTAGTTTTTGGGATCATAGGCAAAGTTAGCCAGGTTCGCCAGCACCTGCTCCTTGGCCTCTGCAATGGAGAAGCATCACGTATGTGAGAAAAAACGCTCAACACGAAGAAAAGTATTAGCGGGCAGCGGTGCCCGGGGGTTACCTGGGCTGTCTGTCACCTGGAACTCGGTGACGAGGGCCTGCAGGTACTCCAGCCGCCCCAGCTCCATCCCGAGGCCAGCAGCGACGCGATGCCCCGGAGCCCAGCGACCGAACACCCCCGCCTGTGCGGCACCCCGCGCGGCTCTCCCGTCCCCCGGCAGCCCCGCGGCAGGCCGGGCCGCGGGCGGTACTCGCTCACGGCGAGGCTGCCCAACGGCCCCGGCCCGCGCGGTGGAGCCGAGCCGGCGGCCTCACGAGGGCGGTGGGGCCGCTGCAGCGAGGCGGCGGGAAGAGCCCGGCTGCCGGCAGGGCCCGGCGGCCGCCATCTTGTGGGCGTGGCGTGGCGCGGCCGGACGTTGCTCTGCTCGGGCGGTGGCGGCGACTCCGCCCCCGCCTCTGCCCCGGCCGCTCCCCCGCGCTGTGCGGGCCGCTGGGCCGGTACGGGGCCGTAGGGCGAGCGCCGTTCCGCGGGTGGGGTGTGGGGCGGCAGGCAGGCGCCTTGTGGGGCTGTTTCCTTTATCCGTGCGGATAAATGAGTGTGCATCGTGGTGCTCGACTTTGTATTTCCGTGTTTGGCAAAACTTTGATGTTTAAACACTTTGCGCGGGAAGGGAGCTAACCTTTCCACACGCAGTACTTATTTACTCTAAAAAATTTCTCACGCATGTATTTTTTCTGGCCCGGTTCCAATACCGCTGTCCTCCCGGGCTCTCCAGAGTTGGCTGTGGCGGTGGGCGGACCCCGAGCCGCCGCCCGGGCCGTGGCTCTGCCCCTGGGCCAAGCTCCTCGCTGAGCCTCGGTGTCTCGGGTGTTCTCTGCGGTAAAATGTGAGATGTGCAGATGGTAAACTGGGCGGTAGAGAGGGTAAGGGTGGGGAGAGATGCTGGAGGGAATAAAGGTTTTAGTTCCGGTTTTCATGTGGGATTGCAACTCATGGGCTAAAGAAGGGCAATGGAAGGAGATCTTTGCCTTTTCTAAAAAGGCAAAAGGGTTAGAAGCTGAGGGAAAAGGTGAAAACAGAGCACAATAATACAGGGCACAATAAATTACCTGGGGGAAAACAATGAAGTGAGGCCAAGGAGGAGTGAATTAAAAGAGCAGCAGGTAATTCCATCCTGGTTGTACAATGCCCTGGTCTAAGCACAAAGCAGAGCAATTACATGATTCTGAACTAGCACTGCTCCAGTGAAATCACTGGGATTATAAGCACTGCAAGTGGATTCAATTGTGGTTCATGTTATGTAAATATATAAGGTAAAGCTAAACAAACATCATAACCTGCGGGGTGGACTCTGCAGAAATTTGTGTTGCTTTTATTGAAGCAATTAAATGCATGAAGGTTCTTCTGCAGATCAAGTAGGAAACTGACTGTGAGCAGATGCTATCTTTTGTGTTCTTTCAAATGCAGTTGATTTTCATATAAAGCAAATTGAAGATGGACTGATCTGCTAAATATGTGGCATCAATGACAAGCATGTAGGGCCGATAATCTCTCCTACGACACAGCTGGGTATAGTAAAATATCTGCCCATGACCACATTAAATAGAGGGCTGAGCAAAGCAGCTACACTGAACACAGTAATGCTAAATCTTTTAACTTTGTAATGGTGTGGGAAGACAGAGAATGTGTAAGCGAAGGTATTTCTTTCTGCCTGGTATAAGAGTTTAAGCCAGGGCTGTGCTAGCAACTTCCACTCTTACCACAATTATCAATTACTTTGCACTTCTGAGGTATTTTAGAATGTGTACGTTTACCATGACCAGACTTTGGGTTTTTTTTGTATTAAACTTTTCCAAGAATTACATTGGCAGAATATCTAAGGCTTTTAAGGATCACGTTCTTGTAATATTTCAGTGTGAACTTCCTGGTGAATGTTTCATTGCAGTAAAGAAAGGTGCTTGTTACAAAAATGCTTATCTTGCAAGGTTAGTGATTCTTTAAAAGATAAAAAGAGCAGGAAGGGGTGAGAGAGATTTATTTCTTGTCAATTTTTCTTGCTCTGCTGGCTCTCAGAGGTTTGTAACCTGGCTCAGGTATTAGTGTTTGTCTACAATTAAAGGTAGCATTATTTTACTGTCTGTAGATATTAAAAAAAAAACAAAACTGCTTCAAGGTGCGGTGGTAATTAAGCTGTGGTTGCCTTGTGTAATGGGATGACGTTAAACTAATGAAAGGAACTTTTATTGCTTTATTTTTCTTCTGGGCCTCAAGATTCTTAAGAACTGAGTATTACTGCTCCTGTATGATACCTCTGAGGGGGGGATATTTATTATACTATAGCAAGCTCGGTATGCATGGTGCCTTCAGTTATGCTTTACAAAGCTGCTGCTCAAGGCAGCTTGGAGTTCAGGTTGAAAAGGAGAGCTGTGGAACAGGCAAGGAGGGGGGTATTTTTCTCTATTAGAGGAGCTCAGACATCTTATTTACCTGTGGAATCACAGCCTAAAATGTTGCCTCTTCTCTCTCCAAATTTGTTTCCCAACTCTGGGTTGTGGATTACTTCTGAAGGGTCTGTGGAAAGTAACCAGGGGAGACAACCCTGTTTTCAGACAGCTTAAATTCTGTAAGGCTGCTAGAAAGTTTTTAGTCAACAAGTTGAGAAATGTTAGAATAACTGATTTGTGAATTCATTGCTTTTCTTCCCAGAAACATCTCTCTGCCTCTGCAAATAGGTCCCAGGGACCCTGGGAGAATCAAAAAGCAGTTCTATAAAGCACTTTCATAACTTTCTGTCCTAAATGATCTTGCACTGCTGTGCCCAGATAAGAAGTAGTCAAAATTGAGATTTCTTTGCCATGGTGTAGGAGGAGCTGATCTCTATGTGTCAACTTCAGTTGGTGAGTACCTTTTATTTCCCCTTCCTGTATCTTGCAAGCATGCATAGGCTATACATTTGCTTCCTCATGAGCCAGCTAGAGCTAAATCTTTGCAGATGGAGTAGTTGGCTCCACAAAGGAGATTCATTGTGTTGCTCCTTCAACTAACCTTTGTTTTCCTGTGTTAAATTTTGATGGGTTGTAGCTTACACCGTATCTTGCCTGGTTTGCCCTGGACATTTGTAGCAGCGCGAGGATTTGGGACAATATGACCCCAGGTTTCTGGAAGAAAATAGAAAGGGAATGTAGAAAGGTGAACAGAATTTAAAATTTAATTACACACAGGAAGAATGGCAACCTGTTCAGCTGCTTATCTGTTTCATTTGCAATAGCTAGAAGTAGTTCGGGACTTGATCTGTTTTCATTGTTTTTTTTGAGAGGGGGAAAGCTCCATCTTTTTCCTAGGGACATGCAGCAGTCATTGTTTTGGTAAACTGAGAATTATAGTCCTTGTTTACTTTGTAGTTATGGACCGTGTAAGCATTACACAAGTTAATAAACACATGTGATGAGAGATTAGATATGTACGTCTCCCACTAGTCATCTTATTTAAGTATATGTTTGATCAGGAAATGCAAAGCCTACTGGTTTAGTAATCCTAGAGCAGTACTGAAATACAGCTACTAGAGTGGTGGGAGCAGGAACCCTTCTGAAGGGCTGATCCTCTTCAACCGTAAAAGCTAGCTGTGAAGCCATTATAATCTCTGAAGACCTTGGAGTCAGTTTTACAGTGTGGGGTGTTTTTGGTTGGTTTGTTTGCTTTGTCTGGGGAGCCCACAGCTCTAATGAAAACTGTGGTTTTGTAGCTAGGAATTTGATGCAACAGTTCTCAAGATAAGCACTACAGTTGAGTTGAAAGTACTTCTTCCATTTCACTCCCGTTTTATGCTTATGTCTTTCTGATGGTTGTAATGTGCTGAGTGATCTTCATCTCCTATGCTTTGTGAGCTCTCTTCTTCTGTCAGATCAGGAATGATACAGAATATAAACAGTTGACAACTTGAGCTGATGCTGAGGGAGGCTGGAGGTTGATGCAGCTCTAATGTAAGTACTTACAAACATAACTCCCAAGAGTGTAGCAAGAAAAGCCACTTAAGGCTCCCTGGATATGAAAGTCAGTAACACTGACTCTTCTCAGTATACTTTTCCCCACACATTTCCTTGTAAGTTATGCTTGTGCTTATAAGAAATGTAAGTTATGCTTGTGCAAACTTCTCTATGATGAAAATGCTGGTGTAATTAAGACTGAGAATCTAAGACTAAAAAGCTAAATTAATTTATGCAAGGGGCAACTACAGTGGCTTTCAATTTGGCCCTATATAAAGATGGATACACTTATTCTCAGGTCTAGTGTAACACCTTCCCTGTGTGCCCTTCTTGGCATGAAGAACTCTTGTGTATACCTCATAGGAGAAAATACTTGATCTTACTAGAAGCTTGGCTGAGTTCTACAACCCATGCGGCAGCCTCCATATAATATTTAGAGATGTAGAAAATAATAACACACTTCCTGTGGAAAGGGTTTGTCTTGCCACCCTCACCATGGGAAGCCAGCAGGAAACTCCATATAAGTCTGCACCAAAATTGTGTGTTCAGACGAGGCGATAATACTTCTTTGTGAAAGAACTACTGTTGTGCATAGCCATTAATACATATTGTCCAGTGCTACCAACTGAAATGTACATGTGAAATTCCAGTGACTTCTTAAAGGCACTGACTTAAAACAATGGAACTGACATAGTTTTTGTCTCTCAGCACCAGTTACCATGGCTGTTATCCCATGGTTTGCTTTAGGAAAGCACAGTTCTCTTTGTCCTTTGGCTGACGCTGGGTCCTGGGCTCAGCCTGTGATCTGGATGGCTCACGTGGAGTCTGACACGGCCCATGGAGTGGAAGTGCAGGGCAGAGGGATGACAACAGTTGTGGAAAGCAGATGCTTATTTTCTCATCTGCCATCAGTCCTGGGCCTTGTGTAGCTTTGTACAGGCCACATAATTGTTTGTATTCCTCTTTTTTTTTTCTTCTTTTCATATGCTTGTGATATACATGACTGCTGGAGGAGACTGACTTTCAGACTGTGGTTCAGTTGGCATTTCATTGTACTGATACGTGGAGGGATTATCCAAAGGTACTTTTGAAGCCTCTTTCAATTTGTTTTTATTTTCCAGAGCGTAGAAGCTGAGCCCCATGAATAATGCAGCTGATATGAGGAAGAAAGTGGAGTTGTAGAAGACATAGCGGAAATCATGAGTTATGTCCACCAGGAGACCTGCAATAGAAGTCACAGCTTAGTTGTCAAGAAGATGCATACTAAAAGCAACTGCGTGACATTTACATAAACGTTAAACCTAAATCATCCATCAAACTGCCATATACAAAAGATAAGCATTCACAAGTGAGTTAAGTTCTTTTCTGTAAATTCTAGGGTTTTGTTTGGTTTTTTTGTAGTCACTGCTGAGGTGATGTTTCTGCTTCTGTATAAACTATAACTTATATAACTTATAACTTCTATAAACTATTTCTCAGTCCATAGAAAAATTAGGAAAGAAAGGAATTTGTAACTTTTCCCCAATCTGCTGATTCATTTTGTTTACTCAGCAGAGGACCCCTGTGCCACTGGATTTTGTAATGAGTGACCCTGTTACATCCCAGGTCAGAAAACAGAACAAATAAACAGAGAAATCTCTCAAAAATCTATGTGTTTGGGTCTCTAAACTGAAAACTTGTCTCTTAATGGTGTGTAATCAGGGAGAGGAAAATTCATAGCAAGCGTTATGACTAGCATTAAGTGCCTCAATATAAAACATTTAGAAGCATGATGTATCAAATGAGTAATTTAGCACTAATGTTAGAGATGGAGAGGTGGTATTCAGGTCAAATATATTATGCCTTCTCTATAAGCTGCTTATTTATATGGAAATACTGGAATAATGTTTGTTTGCCTGTATTCTTCAGTAAAGATTGATGATGTTTCTTTTCAAAGTGCTCTTTTCTTTGGCAGATTTTAGGACTACCAATAGAAATGGAGCTTCTTTTACTGTACTTTGTTTTGCCCTTCTGCCACTCCTATCAGAGGTGTCCAAGAAAAGACCTTTTTTTCACTTTGAGAAAAGTGACTGACACACTAATGCCAGGGAATACCATGAAATATGGTGCATATTATCATCTCATTCTTAGAAAACACATTATTTTCCTGCTGAATGCCACACAATTCATTGTCTGGAGAAGAGAACTAAAGCCTGAATTGAGGATTCATTCTCAGGTTCACATTTCTTGTTTGTTAGTCTTCCATACTGCAGAAGCAGGTGCATCTTGGACAGATCACTTTAGCATTTGGAGGTAACTGTGAAATCTGTGAATAATTTTTTTGATTTGGAGTCTTAAGTAGCTCCTTTCTTGTCTCCAGAGAAAAATGAATAGACTCTAGAACTCAGAAAAAAGAGTGAACAGAAGCTTTTACTGTAAGGCTCTTGAATAATGCAGGACTGGTAATAATTCTGATCACAGTTAATTTGTTTAATGGGATGTTCACAATTCCTTGAGGCTTCACAGATAAAACAATGCAAACTGGCAAAGCGGTGGAAGTGTTCATAGACAGCAAGATCCTACCACAGGAATTCCTCTGTTTTGCCTTTCACTGAAAAGAAGCTCTCACTCCCATGCCTATCAAAGCTGCCTACCAAAAGGGTAAATTTCTCACTGTCTGCTGTTGCTGCAGTGACACTTGGGCAGCTGCAGAAATTACCCTCCTTCAGCTCTGAGAAGGGGCTGATCATTCCTTTCCAAATTCATTCTATATTGCTCCCTTTGCATAACTTACTTGCCTGCATTGTTTGGAAACTCCTTCATTTCTCCTCTTTATGCTCCCAAACACTTGTCACCAGTGTCTAAACAACCAGTTTTTCCCCAGCCTGCTTTAATAGCTTCTCTTACCTGTGAGAGGGGGCCCAATGAGGAGCGTGATACTCTCCAGGATGGTGAAGAGCCCTAGAGCACTTGAGAACCTGTCCATCTCCACCACATCCATCAGCACCTGGAAGGTGAGTGCCCCGGTGCCACTCATGGCTATACTAAGGATGACACAGTAGATGATGAGCACGCTGAACTCAGCTGAAATGACACAAATGAAATTGCTCAGCCCGCAGAGGAGCACAGCCAGGCTGAACAGGTAGATGCGTCTCCCTGTGAAGACTCTGTGTCCTGAGAGCAGCCCTGTCAAAGGGCGTACGAAGATGTTGATCAACCCAATCACGGAGATGAGAAGGGCTGCCCTGCGTTCCTCTACCCCATTCTGGATAGCATAAGGCACAAGGTAGACATGGGGCAATGCAAACCCCATCATCATCCAGGTCACTCCAATAGTGTAAATCTGGTAACCTTTGTTTTGACAGAAGATGTCAAAAGCCAGGTACTTCTGCAGCATCTGGAAGCATGTAGTCCTTCTGGGTTGCTGCTTGAGCTCGGGGTGGGGAGAAGATGCTCCATTGGACCACTGTGCCTCTTCTGTTTTTTTCCCTGGCTCCTCTCCAGGATTGGGTGACTGCAGTAGTGACCCTGATGCAAGCTGTACTGGTCTCATGATGGCTCCACAAACACAGCAGTTCAATAGTATTCCTCCAAAGATAAGAAAAGTGTTTCTCCAGCCCATTTCATCCAGCAAGTACTGAGAAAGCAGCGGCCACAGCGTGAAACCAAGAGAGACGCCAGTGGATGCCATGGCATTGGCCAGCGCTCGCCACCGTACAAAGTAGTAGCCCAGCACAGTCACTCCTGCCTGGAAGCTGAAACACGATCCCAGACCTAAAGGTAAGAATAAAAGAGAAAATAACAGCACATGATCCGTCTGTGTTGTGTTAAAGGGTGAAAAGAATCCCACAGATGACCTCACCTGCCAGGCTGCACAACCCCCAGTGATTAATACTCAGAAACTCCGCACAAGGGATGAAGATGTTTTGCATAAATTAAACTACTTGTGTTACTGAGTATACTAATTATACTGATATAAGCTGACATTTTTCTGGGGGATGCTGCTGTTCCTAAAATTGTTACGAGATTTGTCATTAAAAACTTGGTTTTTATGTCTCATGCAACAAGCAGTGCTGCTTCCCCGACACTTTCATGAGGGCTCAGGGAGTTACTTGTTTTTCTCTCTATGCAGTGGACACAGCTTACCTTGCAAGATCCAATGGGATTGATCTCAAAGAACTTTGCTGAAGAAATTAATTTCTCTGTGTTAGAAAAGAGCAAGAGCTGAACAACAGTCACACAGGATAAATATTTGGAAAGGAAAAGTTCCCGTCTGTTATTTCTGTTCAAAACCAGCAGGTTCTTTTGTTAGAAAACAGTATATCCACATTTTCCCAGATTGGGAGTGGTGAAATACAAGCCCAGGGAACTTGAGAAGGATGTTATCCCAACACATTACATTCCAAGATTGAAAAAACATCTCTCTTCTTCAAAGAGAAAAGACTGAGAAGCTCCCCAAAAGAACAGATACCTTTGCTCTTCATTTCACCCTCTGGAGAACTGTAGCTTTCTTCCAGAGAGAGGCACTTTCCAGTGAGCTTGGCTGGATGAGGTGTGTTAAAGAGCTGTTAAAGTCCACCTGCTGTACTGGCTGCACTCTGGGGCTTTTGATTTATCGTATTTCACAGATTAAGGGAAAAACGTGAGCACTTAGGACTCTCACCATTTCCCATCTCTCAAGTCAAGCACAGCAGCTGACTTTTCCTGCCGTTCTTTGGTACTTACCAGTGATGAGGCCAGCTGTTAAGTAAAGCTGGCTGATGGACTGGCAGAAGGAGCTGGACACCATGCCCACTCCGCTGAGCAGGCCTCCCAGCATCACAGCAAACCTGCAGCCAAATCGCTTCACCAAGATGCTACAGAGGGGCCCTGGAAGCAAAGAAGCAAAAGGGAAGCAGTTACAGAGGAAGGAAGTATTTTGTACCTGCTGGATGGCTGCAATTAGCAAGTGCTTTAGTCTAGAGGCCCTGAGAATTGTCCCAGCTGCATAATGTAGTAGGGGAGCCAAGAATAGAAAATATATTCCATGATCCTCCCAAGTGCGTAGTCAGCTTGTTAGCTGAGGAGAGGGGTCCTGTGATCTGCTTGGATTTTGGTAATTAAGTAGGATTTTTAAGCTTCCCTGTTGTGGATTTCAGTTAAAACTCTTGGAAATTGAATAGAAGAAGGACCTTCAAGTGCAATTCTGTTCTCACATGATATAAATTCTGGGAATGCCTCCCAGTAAGAAATGTTAAGCAGGGTGATATTTCCACTCTCATTTCACTGTGTGAAATGAGTCTGCCACAAAATCTCCTAAATTGCCCTTTGTGTCCTGCTACCTGGGTGAAACTCTTTGCAAGAGAAGGCACATTGTCTCTGAAATAGATCAAGAATGATAGAAAAATAGGTATCATTGAGGATGATTATTTGAAAATGCCTGGAAAGGTATAGTCATGTCTGCATGGGAATCAACCTAAGCTTCAGGCAGTGGCATCCAAGCTGCAGCTTGTGGAGTCTTGCAGCTGTCCTGCAAGTCATCTTCCCCAGGAAAATAATAAGACGTTATTGTCAGCACAGCTCTTTGGCAGCCTGTCCTGGCATACCTGGCAGGGGTACGTAGATATAACTCTGTCCACTTCCAGGAGGGTGCAAGCCTAGGAGCAGATTGTGCACATCCCGGTTCTGACTCCCACACCTCCAGTGCAAACAGCACAGAGAGGGGAGCGAGGTCTGGGTACTTTCAGTGGACAGAAGCCTGGGTTTTATTGTGCACATACATTGCTGGCAGGCTTTACTAGGAACAAGTTATGTTATTTAATAAAAAAAAGTAATGAAGAAATAAGCATGGAGGTCTGTGTTTAAGGTCAGTTAATTCTTTAATTTTCATAGACTTTTGGTGAATTCCATGAGAGTGGTAAATTACCAGTTTGTTAATGTCATTTAGCTTCCTTCATTTTGGGGTAGGAAAAGATTAGCTCAGACCTGCAGACTGTCGGTGGGAAACATGCTTCTCTCTGCATGCTGTAGCAGAAGAGGATCTGAAGGTACAGTTTCTTTTCCTGTTCCTTTGAGGATCCTCAAGGTTTTCCAGGTTTTATTATTTTTTTTTCCCTCTTCTGAATACTTAAGGTTATATAAGCAAATGTAAAGTGACGGCAAGCTTCAGAATTACGAGTCAATCAGTGTATGGAGAAAAAATCTGTGGCATATTTGTGACCTAAATCAATGTCTAGTTTGAAATAAAATGCACATAGTGAACAGTGGAACATTATTAAAATTAGGACTGCAGCTGTCTGTATTTTGGTCTGCTTGGGAGATTTTCATGTCAGACTTCAACTGGCCTTTGAAAAACTATTCAGCAAACTGGTGACTGGATTATTTTTCCTCCTGCTGAAGATGTTAAGGACAGTACTCCTGTTTGACCAACCCAAGTAGCCAGAAGTCATGAATTGAACACTCCAAAATAACCAGATTGGCTCTAAAAATCTTAAGGGTTTTTAATTATTTGTTCCCGTTAACTTGCTTTCTGGGTTTCAAATGTTATGTCTCCATTGCCTGGGGCTTTTGTGCTTTCCTTTGCAAAAATAATTCCAACAAAAGTACTGCATTTGTGTGAGTGCGATCCAGAGAGTAATGTTTGCCTGAATATGTAGGAATGGGAACTTGTAAGAGCCTGGGCTCTTGCATTTCCCCTTTCGGAGACGGCCGTAGGATCCTGAGATCTCTCAAATGATTCTTATTACAAAATTGCGTTTACTTGGGAACATAGCATGAGTAATGAGATATATTTGGCTTAATAAGTTACGAGCTATTGTTTGCACTGTGCCCTTCCCCGTTTCCTTCCATAGCCCTGCTGAGCTGAGGTTAGCTCTCCTGCATGAGACCTTCTCACTCCACTGACCACTCTGAGGATGGGCTGCTCTGTCCATTTCCCTTCCTGTTTCCCAATTTTTGCACAAATATTTTATTTCCCTCTTCAGTTCCTCTGAATTAAAAAGAATAAAGGAGAAAAAAAGAGAAAAGCACCTTTAAGAGACACTGGTGATACAGCAGAATGCAATTTTGGAAAGGGCTTAAGTGCCAAGGTGATGGATGTAACTGGAGAGCCTGAATCAAAGAGAGCCTGGCCCACCGCAAAGGAGGTCAGAAGCTGTTGCTGAAGCCATACATGCTTGGCCTGAGAGGGAGTCTTTTATTTCTGGGTTTTTTTTTTTCATTGGGGTTTGGTTGTGTGTTTTTTTTCCCTGGCTTATGCTTGTGTTACAAGCACTCCTCTGCTGTAACAGCCTGCAATAGGAGACATAACTGGCAAGCAAAGTAACAACTCTCTTGTAATTCACTGGCTAGGCCCTAACAAATTCTGTTAGTGAATATAATTAACATGAGGCTATTCTTTCCTTGTCTAATTTATAACTCTTTGATCTATTTATTGGCTGTCTTTGTATTACCTTTTACTGTGGTTCCAGCCTCCTACAAAACAATTCTTTCAAGAAGATAGGATAATTGAATTTTTTCTTACGGATACTGCCAGACTTGTCCTTCCTGGACACGTTGGGACTGAGCTGCTTCTGAGACCATTTCCTAAAGCTAGTAGATCCCGTTTGACTCCTTCCCACTAACCGCAGCAGGACCACAGAGGATGGAAGGCAGCACAGGGAATGCCCAGCAGTTTCCAAAATCAAAGCCCCAAGGACACCGCTCTCTTTCTCCTGACCTTCAGTGATAATTCCTCCTGTTTCTTCCCCTGACATCTTTTTCTATCTGTACCTTGCAATTCTGGACCCAATTGCTTTTGCTAAGGTGCAGACTCTCCTCTGTCAGGTGGCTGTCAGCCAAGCCCTGCACAGGAGAGACCGAGCCTCCCACAGCCTTCACACGAGCATGACTCAGGGCTCTGCTTTTTTTTTTTTTTTTTTTTCTTTTTTTTCTTCATACTATCGTTTCACCATTATTGGAAGGGGGCAGGTATGAACTCAGGGAGCACTCAGATACATGGGTGTCACTGAATACCGTGCTTCTTTTGCCTAGTGGGGTTTGGGTAGTCTCTTTATGAAATAAGCATGGGAGTTGCACAAGGAGGGATCAGCTGCTACGTGGACCGCTCACTGGGAAGTCCTTGAGCTGCTGGGGATTTCTTTTTCTCTTCTATGCAGAAATATCCATCTGGGTGGGGGATTTGGGGGCCCTGTCCTGTGCGGCTCCCACATTTTCTTTGGGGGTTGGGAAACAGTAATTCACTCCATTATCCACAAAGCACAGCCCTCCTTCCATCCCCCTTCACCTGGAGAGTGCCTCCTGACCCATAATCTGCATTAACCCAGCTATGCTCGCATCCACCCTGATGCCTGCTTGGGTGTGCACTCCATGCCACTGCCTAAAGAGTTGCTTTTAACGCTTTGCCTCAGCCAGCAGCTTGGAGGAGCTTGGCTTTTGGCATCTTTTCAGCTGTGAAGAACACGGTTGTCATGTGGCACGTGGAAGAAGATGTGCTCCTGTGGATGGAAGGTGAATCAAGAAAGCACCCGACTTCCAGTGCTAACTGCCAGCTTAGTCAAAGAGCTGCTATGAATTAAGTTCTCACTTGTCTGGAGAAGCTGGGCTGAGAAAGGGATTTGCCTTCTTTGACCAAGGGTGTTGGTTGTCTCTTAGAGTGGCAAAAGGGAGCTTGGTATCTGTGGACACTTGGCTTTGGACTGTGAGATCAAGGTGGCTGGGAGATGCTGTGCACTATCGACCAGCCAGTCTGCTCAGACCTCCCAGTCCATTCCACCCTCCAGCTTCATGAAGTGTTAAAAGTGCCCTTGTTAGGGCCCCTCATCAGCAACACAACCACAGGAGGTGGTGGAGGGCATTCCCTGCAGCCCTTACTTACCGCCTCCGTGCAGCACGGCCACCATGATGGACGGGAACCACGACGTCTTGCTATTGCTGGCCTGGAACTCACGCTGGAGGTCCGTGAAAAAGACACCAATGCAGGCAGAGAAGCCCAGCGTCAGCCCCTGCAGCAGCACTGCGGCAACCAGGACCACCCATGCCCATCCCCGGTCCTGGGGCTTGGCAGCTTCACGTGCTCCTGCTCTTCCCTGGGACATGACGGCTTCTTTCGCCTCCTAAGCCAGCCTGCTGAGGGAACGCAGCTACGATGCAACCCTCAGCCCAGCAAACGGCCCTACAGAGAAGGGCTGGTGGTATTCCTGAGCTCAGAGGCACTGGTACATCCCACGCCTTTTGCAGCAGACACTCTAGGCTTGCTCTGCATTTCTTCCAGTACCTCCCTTCCTTCTCACTACAGGATCCTGGCAACAGATTGCCTGAGAAACAGCTGCCTTCCCCTTTTATATTTCACAAGACTGTGGCCAAGTACAGAACAGGACCACACCTCCTCTGAGGTATGAATTGGCCTTACCTAGTTCCCGCCCTTATTCTCCCTTTCACCTGCTTTCATCATATGGAAGTCCCCTTGCTGGCAATTGCTAAGGTCACTCAGTCCTCGTGCTGAGAAGAGAAGGAAAAAACTCTGCAAGAGTTTCTCCAAGAAAACCAGAAACATACAAAGCTTGCGTGTCACAGCAGAGCTCAGTGTGAATCTTTCAGGAAAACTGCACCTACCTACAAAGTGCTAGTAGGTGCAGTTTTCCTGAAAGGAAAGGTGCATATTTTTAAAGCTGTTTATTTATTAGGAGAGAGACTTTTGCTTTACTTCTGTTTAGATCTAGAGCTGCTTCTGAGAGATGCTGATCTTTATTTCTTTGAGACCAGCAGCAAAAACATATAGCAATAGCATTCTCCATCCTCTCCACATGAATAAACATGCATGAAAAAGAAATCTTTGGCAGCTGGATGAGCTCAGAGTGCCCATAAGGTCACTCACAGCACAATATTTATTTAGCACTCATAGTGGTATTTCCCTAAAACAGTAGCTAGAACTGAGTTTTGTGTGCAGCTCTAAAAATGAATAATAGTTTGATCTCACTCATTATTACAAATTTGCCATGGCGGCACACTCAGAAAGTTAGTTTCATACATCAGGCAGAGGCCAGAATTGGTCAAACGAAGGGTAGCGAGCACATGGCTGCGTGCGCGGTGCGGACGGCTCATCCCCTGTGTGCACAGCCTCGTCAGCTCGTGGCCCACGCTTAGATACTCCTGCTTTAGTAGCGACTAAAAGATTTGATGAAGTCTTTTGCAGTATTAACCCAGGCATCACTTCTGTAAACAAGGCTCTCATGCTGGCTGGCTCACAGCCAAGGAAAAAAAAAGGCCGGGAGCAGAGGGGGTGGTGGGAAGAGGCTCTGAGATGCAAATCATGGTGGTGCTGCTCAGCACACTTTAATCCTTTGTCCACTAGGCACAGATAATGCAAGTAATTCAAGTGCTTGTCTCTCTGATGTGAATTAGCTGGATGACAGCCTGAAACCTCTCCGCAGCAACAGCAAACCTGCAAAAGGCAGAAGCACAGCTCCTCTCTGTTCACAGCTGCCCTGTCCAACTCTTGAGTTTGTCCAGCAGAAGATTTCTGGCTCCCCTCATATCTCCCTGTGTACCTGCTCACCTGGGAGGACTCTCCAGTGGGGCTGCAAACCCCATGGCTTTTGTCCGCCTTCTGCCCCTGGCTGCAGTCGCTGCAAGGACCGTGGAGATGTGCTGCCAAGCACCGCATGGCCTCCTTGTGGCCTGCACGAAGGTAAAGGAAAGAGTTTGTTCTAGTGCTGGCTACATGGAACAAGAGCAGCAGCGCAAAACCTTGGTTTAACCCTTCCCAGGGATAGGATGGACAGTGCAAACGCGGAGGCTAGTGCGTGCTTTTTGTGCTCCTGTGGGCTCGATGTTCTCAGGCAACCTGCTCCTGGTGTTGAGAGTGAACATGAAAGACCAGAGACACCTGCAAAACACAGGCAGATTTTTCACAAGCACATGATCATCTTGTGCTAATAGTGTTGGGAATAGGATTGAAGTTCACAGCAATAGCCACACCTGGGTGCCTACTGCAAACAGTGTGCTTTTGTTGGGAGCAGCTGAACTGGTGCAAAGGTGCTTCCCTCTACCAGCCCGTGCAATGCCTACAGACAGAGCTGGATGGACAAGGCGGAGCACACTGCTGGTTTCAGTCTCTCTTTCCAGCTGCTCTCCGCCAGTCACTGTCTGCCTTGTTGAGCACTGTCTCTCATTCAGGTCTGAATGTTGTTTCTTCTTCCTCCAGTGACCCCCCAAGACACCAGCATTCGAGCCTTCTTGGATTTCCCTAGCTGTGATGGAGCAGCCCTAATAGTTGTTTATGGCAGCAGGCCAAGAGTACTCACACAGTGATTCTCCCACTTCTTCTGTGCCTCAGTTTTCCTCAGCTGTGGTGGAAGACAGGCAGCTGCTGGGATGAGGGTTGCTGGCTGCTCACTGCAAGGGCAGGCAGCTCTTTATGCTGAGAAACACAAGGGCATTTATGTATCTAACCTCCTAGGAAGAGATTTATATTTAGCCTGCAAATGATGAGGGTGTCAATATATCATCCGCAGTAAGAGCTTGCGGCTGGTGGGTCCTCCATGGAGAGAAGAGCAGCCCAGTCCTCCCCTACAGCCACTCAGGAGGGAGACCCATCCAGTGGGGAAATCAGGAGTGTGGCTGGTGGAGGGGCAGAACCGCTGCCCCCAGCTATGGGGCTTGGAGACGCGTTCAGAGACTGGACAATGCCTGTGGCTTGGGAGCAGGGATGGAAATGGGGAAGGTTTCTTCTTCGTGGTACGATAAGTCTGCATCCTCCTGCCACCCCGGTTCAGCCCTGGTGTGTGCTGGACACATAGTTTACGAATGTGTCAAACAGGCTGCATGCACAGCAGCGAGGTGTTTACTGTAAACCAAGCAGGGTGGTAAACTGGTTTTTGGGGTCACTCAGTGTCTGTTGGGGGGGTAAGAAAGCTAAGCACTTCTCTTGGTAAATTCCTTTATAAGTGACTTTTTAAGTACCTTTTAATCCTGAGATCTTTGCTTGCTTTGCTGTTCTCTACCAGGCAGGTTGTATTATATCTCAGCTGACTTTTCCAAGGTCACTCACTAAGTTCACAGCAGAGAAACCAGATCTAGCTCTGATTAAAGCATTGACCCAAGCGGTGCAACCTGGCCCAACGCTACAGGCTTGTGGGATGTCACTTGTCAGCAGCCGCTTGCAGCCCTTAAGGGACAGGCTGTGCCTGGGACACAGTGGAGGTGGCTGCGAGTCCCCTGCTCTGTGCACATCCTTACTGGCACGTGATGGCTCTGTAAGCCAGTCCTGAGCTCAGGAGCCTCAGCAGCGGTTTTGGGGCAGACCATCTGCCTGGAAACCAAAGTACAAATGCCTCAGAGCTTGCAAATCACTTTTAAGAAAGACTAAGTGAACTTGTTCCAGAGATCCAGATTAGCAGTTTGTCTGACAGATTGAATCTCTCAAAGGAAGCGTGAGGGGTTTTTTGGTTTTGAGTTTTGGGTTTTTTTTGTTTTTGTTTTTTTTGTTTGGTTTTTTTGTTTGTTTGGGTTTTTTTTGTTTTTGTTTTTTAAAGCAAAGGAAACTAAGTGACATTTCAGCTGTGGGATTGCAGAGTGGTTTGCGGCAGGGAGCTATTCCTGCCCTAAGTTCAGTCCCCAATTAAATTCCTGCTCTGATCCTTCCTTTGAACCCAGACAGACCCAGCAGAAACCAAGCTCTCCAAGTGCCTGAAAACAGATTCCTGGCCTGAGAGGGCGGCAGGGATAGGACCTGAACAACCCTGGCAAAACCTCTATGGACCAGCTCTGCTGGTGTTGAGAAAATGAGACTGTGCCAAGGATAAGGGAAGCACTGGTTTATCATGAGTTTCCCAAGCAGTTCCCATAGCAATCCTCCCATGCCCTCCCCCTCATCAGAGTCCTACCTGTGCTCATCAGTCTTAATTAGCCTGATGAGCCTCCTCCCACACCCCCTCCACCCCATTTGTTCCCTAGCTGCATTTAAGTCCAATTCCTTGCCTAGATTGGTCTTTGATCTGTCTCACCACTGTCATCTGCTCTCCTGGTTTGACTTTGGATCTGCCTGGCTGCTTTGTGCCCGTTAATCACCAATAATGTGAGTGTAAGACCAGGTGAGAAATCCCACTTTTGTGACCAGGTTTAATGACCATTAGCCATTACCAGTGATAACATTGCTTGGTGTAGAGATGGGAAGTGGGGAATGAGGAGGCAGCTGGCATCAGAGCGTGCACTGACAGCTCCCATAAGCTCGCAGGAATCCAGCAAGATATGGCTTGTTCCTGCTCTTTACACTGGTGGCAAATCTCCAGCTGGTGGGTGACTGCAATTGGTTTGTGTGCCAGCTAGCCCTTGGCCTCCTGACTGCTGCTGTCCCTCTCGTTCGCTGCCTGTGGCTTTCCCAGAGCCTGTGCTTTGCGCAGGGAGTGAGGAGGTGGGTGGCATGAAGGGCACCTCTCCCCGAGGCAATGGGGATGGCTCCAGAGAGGAGTCTGAGAAAGACGTGCTTGCATAAATTCATGCTGGAGGTGGCTTTGGAAGCAGCTCTGGCTCGTGCTGTGTGATACCCTGACCTGCCATGCTGCCCTGGGAGTGGGGCAGAGCGAGGGACTGATGTTGGCACAGGGATACCCAGGCAGATGTAGGTCTGCTAGGAAACTTGCTGAGGTTACTGAGGATCCCTAGGAGCTTTTCTTCCAGCAATTTCCTGCATTTGTGAGGGTGAGGAGTGTGGTGCTCCCTAAAAAATGAGGCTTTTGAAGAAATGGAGTTAGCTTATCATCAGCTGCATGAAAACTCTAGCCCATAGATGAGGAGGCACAGGGAGGGAGCAATGGCTGTGTTGCAGCTGTGGGTGAGAGTCTAACCTTGCTGAAGCCTGTCTTTCTCATGGATTGACACCTGGGGACCCTGAGCGGTGGCTGGGAGGCTCCCCTCTAGGAGATCTTATCTATCAAGCTCTTAATTGTAATTTACCTTAGCTTTTATTAATGAGGAACGAGGGACTTAGTGAAGGAAGGGTCAAGAGAAGTGTTTCCCTGCTGGATCCTTGGAGCAGGTGGAGAAGAGGTTGTGTGGAATTGAAGGTGTGCAGCCAGAACTTGTGGAGTGTGGTTTTTAGGCAGCCAGCAGGTTTTTGGGCTCCAGCTAGCCAAGAGAAGTGGCTTTGGCTGTGCTGCTTTCAGCAGATGCTCTGCCATCCCAGCCGGGTCCTGCTCAGGTGTCTTGTCCAAGAACAGTTGCTCTAAGGAAGGTGCAGGTGATGCTTAGAAGTCACAACAGGGCAGGAAAGGAGATCCAACAACTTAGTGCCAACACTTAGGCTCTTCCTGCCCACACTGAGAGGGATCATCACGATGGTTCAACATGGTAATTCCTGGAAAAAGAAAGACAGGAGCTCTTCATCCTCTTGGGAAGTAAGGTCTTACGATTGTGCTGTCGGGGGGGTGGTATGTGGAAACAGCAAAATGTGGCCTTGAGCCTTTGTTTCATGGGCAAAACCCCTTTGGTTTGGCAAATATGACCATCTTCTTTTTACATGTTTCTCCGCACTCAAATTATAGATGAAAACTCACTGAAATATTAGGATGAGGATGACTTGTTTATTAGCTATTTCCTAGCCCTTTAGTGACTAATCTGCCTGCTTTTCTGAGGCATCTTGAACTCAGTGCCTGGGTTAAGGGCCTGGCTCTTTGCTTGGTTGCCCAAACAGTTTTCCTCATTTTTAGCCACTATCATTTAATTTCATCAAGATCACTGGTGTGTGTTTCCCTGGCCATGCTGAAGGATCTGCTGCCTAGACTGCCCTGAGCTGTATCATGGGTGGAAGATATTCACCTTTCCCAAGGATTTTCTTGGTGACATAGAGATTAGCTGAGCTCTCAGCTCACCAAGATTCTGTTTGAGACCCATGAAACTGAAGAACTCCTCACACTTCAGACTGATGAACTTATATCAGACTCCCATCTGCTGAAGCCTTAGGAGGGATGGAGGCCTCTAACAGGAAATACTGCCAGAAGGTCAAATATCAATACCTTTGCTCATCTGTTATACCACAATCTGAAGGCAATTGCTAGGGGATTGCAGTTCCTTCTCTATTATGGTTTGGAGAAACCAATGTGTTTCTCCAGCCCTGGAAGGGAGAGGTACGTGGGGGTTATTTGCTCATATGAAAGTTGGGTTAAACCTTCAATGACTCCCTCAAAACCAAATCTAGGTGGAAGGACATGGCTAAGGTCCTTGTTTCCCAAACAAGTTACTAAGCTGGGTTGAAAATATCTGCAGGCTTTCTGTCTGCAAATAGATCTGGCTTGATTACTTTGTCCAGGTGAAGGTGGGTGGGTCAGTGGTGAACTGATCTTCGTCTTTACGCGAGAGCCTGAGGCAGAGCAGAAGAGCATACGTGTTGTGCAAGATGCAGTTATGACAGCGGCCAGACTTCTGCACGGCCAAGTTTCACCCTCCCAGATGTGTGCGGAGAGGAGAAATTCTGCAGCAGTTTCCACTGCTTTTTGCTGGAGCCCCAGGCTAAAAGTCAGATGCTGGTAGGTGCCTTGACACTGCTAAAACCCTTTCCTATCATTAATGTCAATTCAGGTTTCCTCTTTGTCCACAGACATGAGCGGGCAGGCCAGAAAAAAAATGAATTGTGCTCCAGGCAGAACTGGCAGGAGCAAGTCGAGCTGCTGATTGGGGTGACTAAGGGGAATTTTGAGGTGTTGCGGCAAGGTGAGCCCCAGCCCCGGGGAGCCAGGTGGCCTTGGACACAGCATGGTGGCCAGGGTGGGCTCAGCCCTGGTGGGAGCCTGAGCCTTTCCTTCCAGAGCAGGGATGTGAGATTACTCCTTTTATGCCCTTTCCAATGCAGAAAAGGCCAATAAAGGGGTTTTAAAATCCCTCTGCCACAGCTCAGATGTGTGTACTACTTATTGACTTGACTTTGTGGCTATCGGAAAATCTCAGCTATGTTTTGTTACTCATCTTCTTCGCGAGCACCTGGTGAAGCCACTGGTGGAATTTATCTTCCCCAGTTGCCTCTGGGGGATAGGAGGGGCCAAATCCTGCCACAGGCAGGTACTGAGTTCGTGGATGTTTTTATACTGCCATCCTCCTCCTGCCTTGATGGTGGCACAGCCCCAGGGACAGAGCCCCTCGCCCATGGGAGTTGCTTGTCCCTGGGGAGGTGCCTCCACCAGGCATCTCACATCTTCTTGGGGCAATGGGGTTTGGAGGCAACCTGGGGTGTTCTGACAAACCCAGCCAAAATCCAGGGCTTCAGCCCTCTGCTGAGGCCAGTTATGATGCAAACCATTCCCCTTTTCCCCTTCTGCTGCAACAGATCTAGAGCAGCCTGGGTTTTTGGAACAGGGAGAGCTGAGCTTTGGCCTGGCCACTGGCAACAGCAGGACTTGCTTGTTAAGAGATGCTGCATAGGGCTCTTTTTTTTTTTATTATTATTATTCTGGGTAAGGTAACACATGCAGTGCTGCTGCTTATCCAGCACAACCTCTCACCGCTTGGTAATGCTGAGGCATTACCTGTGTTTTCTGCAGCAAGAAGTAAAGAAATTATTTTTAAAAGGAGTTAAGCAGGTTGCACAACCTTAGATGGACAAGCAAGTGATGGTGCAAAGGCCTGGTGGCTCCAGCTTGCAGTTTCTGCAGAAACTGCTGAGTGACACTTGTATGGTGATGTAGCATTGTGTTAGAGGAATGACCTGCCTGGCAGACCTGGAGCTGGTTAAAAGTCCTGCATGAAGGCTCTTCCAGCCTAGGTGGCCTTGTAGGACAGTCCTAAAGTGGGAGAGCATGCTGGCTGTAATCTGAATTTCTACTGACAAGTCCTGCATGTGGTGTCAGCAGTGCCAGCCCTGCAGTTTCTGTCTCTGCCCAAGATGCTGCCCGCACTTGAGCATAGCTTTGCTTTGGGCAAGCTCACTGGCAGTCCAGTCCTGCAGTCAGGTCTGGCACAGAGGTATGGGGATGGGTCAAGAAGGTTTGACAAGGACCATCTTAAATGAACCCAAGCTATGTGGTGACTTGGCTCAGCCATGGTTTCTGCCCCTTATGCCAGTGAGCTCCCTATGCAAGGAGAGTCTCATCATCTTCCACAGTGTTGGTGCTAAAACCTGGTTTGGAGATGGGCCAACCCCCTCCCTGCTCTGAGGCTCCTGTCAGGGTGGGGATGAAGTGGAGCCCAGCAGCATGCCTGCAGGGCAGCCTTCAAAGCAGCCGCTTGTAGTGAAAAGTAAGAATGGGAAAATTTGGATTAACTTATTCTTCCTTTATGTCTTTGCCCCTCTTCCTTTTCCCCCTGGGTTGGGCCTGATTTGTCAATGTTATCCATCTTTCAGCATCACCAAAGCCTGAATGCCTGGTTTGCCTCTTTGCTTCCCTGGTGCTTGTCCATCTGTTGGTACCTCTCTCTGTTTCAAGCATTTCTGAGTTGCAATGCTCTGTAAACAGTAAAGAACCTAAATCTCCACTAATCTACTGTTCTCACGCAACACACAAACACAGGAAAGGCTGGCAGCTTTTGGGGTAGAGGTAATAGAGCAACTATTTAAAACATCCCCCAGGGTTTCTGTGCTAATGCCACATGCACATGCCCAGGGCAGTCTCTTACCCAGCAGTCAGTTGCTGGCTTAGAATGCAAGGGAAAACAAGCTTTAAGAAACTGTAATTACTTTTTGCATGTTCATTCAGTTTTTGTCTTGGTGATGGCAAGAACCTTGTATGGGAAGTGGAGAGCTGTTTGCAAGCTTCTGCAGGTGTTCACTGTGGGTCTTTTGTGGTAGAGGAAGGGGCAAAGCTGTCTGAGACAGTCAGACCTCTTGGCCATGTGTGCTGGTCCAGGGTCAAGTAGGGCTTAGCAAACAAAAGCTGACAAAAATCCTCTTCTAGTAAAGATAAATGTAGAAGTTTAGGTTCTTTTATATAACAGAAAATTGGAAACATGCTTCAGTTTGCCTTTATCTCTGCTGCTTACCTAGAAGGACTCCAAAATCAATTTATATTCTCCTATTGCCAAATCATTGTTATGAATGAATTGGAGCCACAAGCAGGTACCTAATTTTCACATTTCTTTCCCTGTAATGCAGTATTTGTGTGGTGAGGAAGCAAATGGATGCAGAGAAAGCAGCACACTGCCAAGTCGGGCCCAGTCGGCCACCCGGTGGGAGGCCAGAGGGTGAGGCCTGCAAGGCCCACAAGGCTCGCGCCTCCCCGTCTCTGTCCCCACTTCTGCTTCTTCACATCTTCTCACTTTTTTTTTTTCCTGTTTTCCCCCCGTCTTAAATACGTTATGGAAGAGGCGTTATCAGGGAACATTCTGCTACCGAGTCCACTGAACAAAGGGGAGCAACTTCTGGCAGCTTCTTCCAGAAACTACCACCATAGTCAACCTTATCCTGGGCTGCGTCAAAAGGAGTGAGGCCAGCAGGTCGAGGGAGGGGATTCTGCCCCTCTACTCTGCCCTGGTGAGACCCCACCTGCAGCACTCTGTCCAGCTCTGGAGCCCCCCAACAGAAGAAGGACATGGACCAGTTGGAGAGGGGCCAGAGGAGGCCACGCAGATGCTCAGAGGGCTGGAGCAGCTCTGCTGTGAGGCCAGGCTGGGAGAGCTGGGGCTGTTCGGCCTGGAGAAGAGGAGGCTCCGGGGAGACCTGAGAGCGGCCCCCAGTGCCTAAAGGGGGCTGCAGGGAAGATAGGGAGAGGCTGTTCAGCAGGGCCTGGTGTGACAGGATGAGGGGTAATGGTTTTAAACTAGGAGGAGGCAGATTCAGACTGGACATAAGGAAAAAAAAAAATTGTACTGAGGGTAGTGGAACACTGGCACAGGTTGCCCAGAGATGTGGTCGATGTCCTGTCCTTGGAAACATTCAAGGCCAGGCTGGATGAGGCTCTGAGCAACCGGATCTAGTGGAAGATGTCCCTGCTCCTTGCAGGGAGGGGGTTGGACTGGATGACCTTTAAGAGTCCCTTCCAACCCACAGTATTCTATGATTCTATTCTATTATATTCTTTGAATTGCTGGAACTCCCAGAACAGTTTATTCAGAGATGAGATGCAGGTCCATAAGGAGGATGACAGACTTTCTTCATACTTCTGGAGTTGGCCAGCCAGTTCATCCAGTGTTTGTTCCTCTCCATCTTTCTAGGTCACAGCTGCTAATGAGTTGGCATATGAAAATGGCACGCTTCGAACAAACTTCTGCTGCACTGGGGTTGCGCACTTGACTTCATCTGGATCTTTAGATAACTGCTCATTGTCTAGATCATCATAAGTGACCTCCAGCACAGCTAATTCCCTCAGGTACTGGATGCCCCTCTCTGTGGTGGCCCACTTGTCTGGGTGACATATTACGTCCTCCTTGAAAGGATACCTCTCCTTCACACCTGTCAGGAGTGGCCCTCCAGAGGCTGAGGGCTGGTGTCCTTTTTCCAACTGCTTTGTCAATGTCCCCTTCTCTGGAAATGGACCCCAGCTGCCCTCTAATTCCGGGCTACTGGCCCCATTATCCCAGCACCGGAGCAGCCAGTTGACAACATGCTCACCCGGACAACAGCTGAAATCTTTTTGTGTGTCTCACAGCTCACTCAGGGATAGAGATCTGGTGGTTACAGTCTCATCAGTTCTTCCTCTGAGGAAGACGAGGAGCACTCCTGCTGAGTTCTTCCTTGGTGCAAAGCAGGTAATTCTTCTTCTTCCTCCTCCTATCTTCATGATGGCCCTGCTTCAGAGTAGTCTGCCTCCTCACTGACAGGGCAGTATGCCTCTTCCTCCTGCTCCCTCTTAGGAGAAGCTTCTTCGTCCCTTACTAAATGAGCTGACCTCCGCTTCCAAGTTTTCTTCTTGCATACAGTGGCAACTCCGATTCAGCTGCAGTGCCTGTTGCTGGGGTTGAGTAGCTATAGTGCAGGTCAGTCTGTTTTCCCTCTCTTTCTCTTGAGGATGCTGCGTAACATTGAGCAGTGTTTGGTAGCTACTAGCCAGGACCCAGCACAATGCAGTAAGTTGTGCTACTTTAGAAGCAGCCACAACATCTTTTTCTTCAAATATTCTGTCACTTTATCAAGATGTTTTAGTTATTCAGGACTAAAATTCCAAACTATGAGAGGTGAAGAGTTCTCTAGATACCTGCCCATATTCTCTCCCATACCATGCCACACATTACTATCTCACCTCAGGGCACATCACTAAAGGATATTCCTAAAAAGTGTTTTTGTAACCCTGAACAAGACTTGGCACACATCCAAAAGACATAGCAATAACATCATGCTGGCTTGACTATCCTCCAGACATTCAAGGTTCTCAAAAACTGTTGTAACTACCCTGGAGGAGATAGAGTTGGGGAAGTCATCTGCATACAGATACCAACTTATCTTTAAGGCCATGGATGGTACCATATAATAAATTGATATTGCATAGTACAACAAAATGATAATTCTCATAATTTTCCTTGAGGTGATAAACAGCACCACCAGGAACACATAGTACATATAAGAGTGTAGATAACACAACAACATGACAAACCACTGCAACATCATGACCAGTGACTAATAACCAATACAATAAATATGTATAACAAATTTTGTTTCAAGCCACTCAAGTCAGATCTGTGGTTATCTCAACCCTTTGCGCCCACATTGGGCACTAAAATAACCATCATAGTTTAGCCCTGCTCAGGACCAAGCTACACAGGCTCTCGCTCACTCTCCCCACCCTCCAGTGGCATGGGGAGCATAATTGGTAAAGGAAAGAAGGCAAAACTCATGGGTTGAGATTAAAAAAAAAAAAAACAGAGAATAACAGAAGAAAACAAAACAGAGACAGAAACCAAACAAATAAAACCCAGTAACAGAAAATACTGGAACACGTAATTTACAGTACAATACCTTACAGCAGATCCTGATGCTCAGATTCCTCCCAAGTAGCAGGAGGCTCCCCTCAGCACCCTCCTCACTTACACACTGAGCATAGTGTCATAGGGGACATAGTTTACATAGGTAAACTATCCCAGCTGTTGGGTAATTAGTAAACTATCCCAGCTGTGTTCCCCAGCCACAGGGGCCACCAGCTCCAGCTCCTCTCCCAGCTCAGGTGAAAATTAACTCTATTCTAGCCAGAACCAGGACAGGAAGAAATAGGAAAGCTGGTACACAGAACTGCTACTGCAAATTTTGGATCCACTAGTGTAAGAAGGGTTTTTTGTTTGCATTGTGGAATTCAAGTCAATACACCTAAGCAGATGCCTTACTTTTGCCTTCTCGCTGGGCTCCTTGACAATGCCATTGGTAGAATCGTAGAGCTCCCTGGGCACAACGCAGAGGAATTCTGCCTGGTCTTTGTTTCTGTAGTTACAGGAAGATCCAATGCTGATCAGCAACAGACAGCCAAGGTAACTATCAGTAAGTCTTGACTTTTGCTTTATTCCTACAATTGCTCTGTGAGGTATGACTGCCCAGTGAGGCCTGTTCTGGACCTGAAGCATCTCCCTGCAACCTCCTGTGTCACAGCCTGTGTGTCAGGCAGGGACACAGCTGAGCTCCAGTGCCCTCCAGTGGCACCTGGAGCCCCAGGAAGAGATTTCTGAAACTGTAATGCTGAACACAACAGAGGATTTTTCAATTACTGAGGGCAGGAAAAGGACAAAACATGTCATATTTCGCAATATATAATATCAAGCTAATTCCGATATGGGGCAGGCAATGCAGACTTCCAGGTCCATAGAATAGAATCATAGAATCATAGAATGGTTAGAGTTGGAAGGGACCTTCAAAGGTCATCCAGTCCAACCTCCCTGCAAGGAGCAGGGACATCTCCAGCCAGATCAGGTTGCTCTGAGCCTCATCCAGCCTGGCCTTGAACGTTTCCACGGATGGGGCATCCACCACCTCTCTGGGCAACCTGTGCCAGTGTTCTACAACTCGCATTGTAAAAAATTTTTTCCTAATATCCAATCTAAATCTACCCCCCTCTATTTTAAAACCATTACCCCTCATCCTATCACAACAGGCCCTGCTGAACAGCCTCTCCCCATCTTTCTTGTAGGCCCCCTTGAGGTACTGGAAGGCTGCTATCGGGTCTCCCCGGAGCCTCCTCTTCTCCAGGCTGAACAGCCCCAGCTCTCTCAGCCTGTCCTCACAGGAGAGGGGCTCCAGCCCTCTGATCATCTGCGTGGCCTCCTCTGGACCCTCTCCAAATGGTCCATGTCCTTCTTATGTTGGGGGCTCCAGAACTGGACACAGTACTCCAGGTGGGGTCTCACCAGGGCAGAGTAGAGGGGGAGAAGCCCCTCCCCTGACCTGCTGGCCACGCTCCTCTTGATGCAGCCCAGGATGCGGTTGGCCTTCTGGGCCGCAAGGGCGCATTGCCGGCTCATGTTGAACTTCTCGTCCACCAGCACTCCCAAGTCCTTCTCCTCAGGGCTGCTCTCCATCCATTCTCTGCCCAGCCTGGATTTGTGCCTGGGATTGCCACGACCCATGTGCAGGACCTTG
>JAAGAY010058539.1:6762-24756 GCA_011801015.1 Ardeotis arabs
TTTTGGTTTTTTTTTTTTTTAATGGAGGGGAAGTTCTTTGACACATTTCAGATTAAATATTCAATGTTCATAGCACTTGTATGCATACTTTTTCTGCAGCTTGAATTCTTTTTGGTAGGAAAAGTATTCCCCAAAGTCCAGATATGTTCAGCTCTTTCCCTGTGTTGATGAACAAATTGTTCAGTGAAAGCTGAAATTCCAATCAGCCTGTTTTCATTTTGCCCCTAGTGAGTTTACGTACCCCAGTCCCAGTGCTCTCTTGGCAGAAATTTAGAGGTTCGTCTTCAAATGCATGTCAGTGCTTCAGCTGGATGGGAGGAGAAGGAAACAAAAAGTACTGTACTAATGAAAACCTTCTGGTTTTCATTAAAATGCTGACCCTCTACTCTGAGTTTGTTTATGGAATTATCCACAATAAATTTGTTAGTCTGGGTTGCTGGTTTTTCTCCACTACAAGTTCTGTTCTAAGAGGAGAGTGGCAGCAGTATTGTTTCCTGCTAAGTGACAAGAACAAGAAAGGGCTTAATTTCAGGTGTACTTATTTTTCTGTTAATTTCAATAGTATTGAATTTTGCAGTAGTTACATGTGAGATTCATTAATACCTTTTCCTTGATTTTTTTCTTTAGTCAGAACTCTGCTTCTGCTTTGTCATTTACAGAACATTAGACTGCTAAACTGCTTTCTGGCATTGTGGTTTGTATGTTTGTACATAGTTTTGTTACTTTTTATGTCTGTCAAAGGAGAAGTGCAGTCTCACAGTGAGCTAAAAAGCTGATATTGCAAGACATGAATTTTTCCTGGGCTTTACTGTGGAACTCTTGTGTGGTCTTGGGCAAATAAACTTATTTTTTTTTTACTCTCTTAGTTGAGTTGTAAAATTGGAATTAAGTTTTGGGTTTTTAAAAATCAAATTAATATTGTAACAATACTTGCATTTGTAGAATACTTCAACATTCTTCAGTGTATAAATGCAAAGCAATATAGTGGTTTAAAATGTTAGAAGCAGAACACAAAAAGTAGCAAATCTAATAACTTGTCCTGATCTTCTTTAATCAGAGTGTCTACTTGAAGTAACCATTTAAAACTCTTTACTTGAGTGGGTAAAATCTGCTGTTTACTAACAGGGAAGTTCACCATTTTATCATCGTATCTATTCATGTAATGCCTACGCTTAGCAAGTATTTGTTTAGGAGGCAGGTACCCTGTAAATAATTTCTCATCGGCTAGTCCACAAGAAATAGTACAACATGCATTTTTGTAGTTCCATGTAAGTAAACTGTATTTTTTCAGCATTGTACAATGAAATGACATCCATTTATTTGAGTTTGGACTGTTAATTGAGTACTGAAGAACTTTGGAAATATGACAGCAATTGCACACTGGGGAGTTGAGAGGCAGTTGTCTTTTGGCATACTTGTGGGAACCAGATGTGCCATGAAGGTGATGAAGATGCATATGCCTTTTGGATCTTTATCTACTTTGTAAATCCTTTGGAAAGAAAGCTTTTGATTGCTGGATTCTTGTCATGGTGGGTGCCAGACTCAAGTTGATGTGAAAACCTCACTTTGCAAATTCTGGTTGGCAGAGTAATTGAGGGGGTTTTCTTTGAATGTGAGATATGCTTCTTGTACACTTCATTTTTCTTATAGATGCTTCATTTCTTTCAGAGGGACTAAATAATGTTTTACTTTTCCAGTAATGTTTTCAAATAAACATTTGCTCTAGGTGTCATAGGGTTTTCTTGTGGCTGTAAGAAAGAAAATAATTGATATGTATGAACCCAGTAAAATTGTTGCTACAATTCAGTTGACTTTCTCTGCAGTAGAGGAATATTCTGGTAGAGGTAATGTTTCTAATGCCCAGCACTTCCCCTCCCTGTAATGAGTCGATAAATTGTTCCTGTTTTAGCTGTCTGTTATGACATCTAATTTTCCTGCAGTTTTCCCCCCTGTTTATATGACATCAGTCTCAATTAGAGGACTACTTAGGATATTTGACATCTGTAATCAATAGTTGGAGTGTATTTCATGTTTGTATTTATTTAGTGCCTAGAACCATTAGTCACGCAGTGGACTTGTGTTGTGCTGTGTTCTGTGCAAACACAGAGTATAAAGACCATCCCTAACTCAGTTAACTTTCGATTCCAGGAGAAGACGGGTCATTACTGATCACGCCGAATGCCAGAATTGTGCAAAACCAAATATTGTTCAGTATGATGGACAGTGATCTAAACTGCAGTATCTTAACTGTTTCTTTTGGTAAGCCTTGCAAGCAAAGGGTAGCAATGAGGTGGACCTTTGTCATGTTCGCAGGGGATTAGCACTAAGCAATTTAAGAGAATGCAGGAAATACATGTGGAAATATACAAGGGAGCGTTGGAGTTTCATGAAAAGCAAACAGTAATCCTTTGGGTGTAATGAGGTAGTAGAGCTGGAATTAGCCAGCAATGCCCTTGAAAGTGAAGTTACAGGCTAATGTTTGATACAGGAGAGAAGGATGCAAAGAAACAGGGAGAGATAACACTCAAGAAACATATATGGTTGAAATTGTAGTCTCTTAATACCAGAGAAAAGGATATTGCTGTAACTGAGAGATGAAATGGATAAGGGTTGCAGCTATTGGAATGGTTAGAAAAATCCTGATTTAAAAAAAAATGGTGTAGAAATTATTAAAAAGTCTTAGGATAGAGCATAGGTTGGAGATTCAGGAAAGAAATCAAATGCTCAGGTTAAAAAAAAGTTGAAGGTTAAGACCCTAGTTTATAAAAGGTACAAAGCAATAGTCCTGTAGCTGGTAAGAGATGATACACGTTATCTAGATTTTAATAAAACATGTTCCATCTTAGTTTTTCTCTGAAAATAAGTTTAAATTAATGATTAGTAAATGGAAAACTGTATGAAGGCTCATTAATGAGGACTCATGATAAAACAGTTTTATTCTGAAGAGTCAAGTATGGATTCTGTCATCCCCGAGATCTACTTTTATTTAGATCCTGATAGTGCAGATACTTGTCTAGATATTTAATTTTACCAATATTTGTTCATTTTTTGAGCAAAGGTCTCACAGAATCATTGAAACTTATTAATGTCCTTGAGAGTGAGTATTGTATACCAGGAACCCTTCGGAGCAGATTTTTTTTAAGAGAGGGGATAATTGCAAAGCCAATTAAATCTGCAGATACTCTAGTGATATCACAGTACTAATGCATTCTTCAAGGTAATCTTACAGGACAGTCTTCTATTTTTATCCTGCCTGACCCCTCCAGTGTTTCTGTGTTAAATTGTGCAGTATATCCTGATTTACTACTTTGCATCTAAGCTTCCTGACTCTACCTGTAGATGGTAGTTGCTGCACTGCATTATTTAAATCTGCAAAAATTACTGATGTTTTGTTATTTTATTTAGTGATTTAATTTAATGGGATCACTTTTCAGGCTTATGGGCTTTGATTGTTGTAAACTGGGATTTGGTAGAACAAGGATGTACGTTAGTACTTGTATTTATTAATGGTGAAAATTTTACTCTCAAATTATTTAGAATTAATCCAATTAAAAGTTTTAGTTATGTTTTTTATTTTCTGCGGAATTTGCTAAGCAGTAGATAATGACACTTGAGATCTGTGCAATATGGTCAGGAAGATGTTACAAATTTAGTTGGAGGATAGGAAGAAAAGGATGAACTTGTATTGAAAGATTCTTCAGCAAGTTGTAGTAAAATGGGAAAAACCAGACTGGCATATCTGGTAGGTCTCATATCTAGGAAGATGGCATATTTAAAAGGGGAAAAATGAGTTTCTTGAAAGTAACTTATCAGGAAAATCCAAATGCCTGAGATTTTTGTACTTGATAAGTAACGCAAGGGGAATGTAGACTGTGCAGTTCCATTAAACTTAAGTGTCCCTATGTGAGGCAAGCCAAGCAATTTTGTGAGGTATCCTGACTTTTTGGCATGATACTGAAATGCTTATTAAGAGGTGTGGTGGTCGGATCAAGTCTTCAGGGGTTGACGGTGATTTGTTTTGGTTTAGATGGCTTGATTGCGTCTCTGTTTTGTAGAAGCTGTGAGGCCTTTTGCATTCCTTGTCCTGTTCTCGTTCCTGCTGAAGTATTGCATTCATACAACCTAGATTTTTTTAATATATCTCCCTGAGTTCGAGCCACCATTAATATTGAGTAGTTTTTTTCCTAACTGATGTCTTTCTAATAACAAGGGCAACTTCTTTCTGAAATGGCTTTGTAAGAAACATTTTTACTTCGGTACTGGCGCTATGGAGCATAATGATTCTCTCTTTCCCGGAGCAGTGTTGCAGTTACCCAGGTACTAGCCTAGCACTTGAACAATACAAGCATGATTCCCCAGGTTGCAGCTTTATCTTCTGCATTTCTGAGAGGGGAAATATTGGGGTAGAAGTAGTTGTATGTGACCAAGAAGTTTTTACCAGAAGAAACATCCAGTCGGTGGACTGGAATTGGAGTCTTGTAAAACCAGGAATTGGCTCTGTATGCTAAAATGTAGTTGTAAACAAAAACAATGACAGGCTGTGTATGCTAGCTGCTCTTTGTGCTTGGATGGCTCAGTACAGAGTGGTTTTATTTACTTTGGTTCTGAGGGCATGTCATTTAGTTTCACTGCAATTTCGATAGTTGAACTAAAGTAATTTCCTCAGAGGTTTAAAATAAATTCTTAAAAATGAGATGCCAGTGGTATTTATGCTTAGTGATTCTGAGATAAAACATTTTTCCATGTTCTGTCTGGTTTATACTGCAAGGCTGTAATTATGGGCTGTGTTATGGATACATCTTGACATCATTTGTATGAAATGCTTTGCAATTTTTGAGAGACTATGTAATCAGCTGAAGGTGATAGTACTGAATGACCAGCATTCATGTTTTTTTCAATAATGAGATACGAAGGAATAGCAGTGCTTCAGACACAAGTTTCTATCTTGAGTTTTAATTCTGAAAGAAGAGCCGTTGTTTCATCTTTATACAGACTTTTGGTGGGAGTACTGCTATTAGTTTATCTATACTGGATGCTGGGAAACTGAGAACAGTGAATTTCTAACAAATATGAAACTGTTTCTTATGATCTCGATAGATTATTTGTAGTACTTTGTACTTAGCATTTCAAACTTTTATCATGCAAACATAATCAGACCTTAAGTCAAACCTGAAGCTTGTAGCTTTCGTTATTTTTTTTCTACCTTAGGTCATTGGAAAAGAGGCTTAACTTTTTGCTGACTTGTGTTCATTTGTGGGAAGAGGATTGTGCTCCTATATCTCCAAGATAATCTGACTGTTGTTTGGATATTGCTTGTGATACTTTTAGAACTGGTACCAGTTACTCTGTTAGGAAGAAAGCATAGCTTTTCATAATGTCATTTCTTCCTATCCTTTCTTAGGTACTTAGGTTGTTAATTCCTCTTACTCAATACAGTGTACCCTCAAACTTGTTAATAATTTCAGTGGATTTATAGGTGTCTTTTCGGTAATTAATTTCACCATATGACTGTTGCGGAATACTTTCTCTTCAGTTCTGGTTACATATTTTGTTCGTTAAACACTGAGGAATGAGTGATGCATACTTTTTTGTCTTGTTATTAGTCGTGGTAATGAAATAAAAAGGAAAGCACTTGCAGGTTTCATCTTTCCTAAAGCAATCAATGTAAAACAATCAATGTAAAACAATATATAATATGTTGTAAAGGGATTTTTCTTCGAGTACACAAATTGTGCAGTCAACTGCCTCTCCATAGCAAAAATACCATACATATCTCGATATCTGTAACTTCAGGTGGTGAGTTTTAAAGCATTTCTCCAAGAGCACTTTGCAGATCTTTCATGTATTTCTAGTTGATTTTGATTATCTCAAAGTAGTACAGTATGGATTTTAATGTCATTGCAGGAGATTGTTTTGGGTTTTTTTTGAGATGTTATTGTGTTTTGTAGAGAGCTGATGAGGGCACTTTGAAAAGTCTTTGTAAAAATCATGTATTTCTGTCATAAGTATAGAGTTGAGGATCTTTCAGTATTCTCTGCCACTAAATAAGCCAATGCAATAGTACGTTTATACCAGGAAATAGCACCCTAACATACTAAGCAATTTTTTTCTTTGAGATTCTGCTTTTGTTTTTCCTGAAAACAATTTCTTTTTATCTTAATTTGCTAGAAGTTCCTATTAATTTACTTCATTTTTAGTTTGTTTAGACTATCTTCTTAAGTTATTTTTATTCGTAGTCTTTTATCTCTTTAGAGTTAAAATTCATTCATTTGCTTCAACACCGTTAGTATCTGTCTTCTGCTTAGTATTAACTTCTGTTTTATGAATAAAGAGTAAGCATGGCAAGTTAACAAGGAAGTACCAATTCTGTAAAGTTAGGTATAAGGAGGTGGTCTTTTGGGGTGCAGTATGCTTTCTGATGTGTGCAGTTTTCTTCTGGGCTTTGTATGAGCTGTAGTTTATAATCTCTGTTATGTGGTATAAAAACATCTGCAACACCTTAGAAAGGTTTCAGCAGTCTTGCATATACTGCTCATAATCAGTATTGCCATATGAAGAACACTTTTCAGTAGCCGTCATTGCTTTAACTTTTTTGAGTGGAAACAATAGTAGATATGTTTTATATAGAGCTTAAATGTGCACTTTATGAGTTTCTTTTGGCATTAAACCTTAAGGACAGTATGTGGAAAGACATCTCAAGTAAAACTGTATTTAATACTTGCTGACAGAGAAGGTAGTACGACTCAGTTACATTCATCTGGCTGTAAACAGTTTACTCTTTCAACTGCAAGTAGTTTATTTTAATTACATTTGGTATCCTGTTACTCTACATAATTATTAGGAATCCTAAGTCATATCCTGAGAAAAAAAACATCTTTGTTCAGTATTTTCTCTGGGATTTTATATGCCTGATTTCACCTCTGTGTTTGTATGCTAGTTGTGCATTTATCAATGTTGTGGCCCAGTTTTATTGCTATTCAGTTTTCTACTGTAGTTACTGGGAATCTTGTGTCCATTTGAGTTCTTTACCTGTTAAATCTGTTTTATTGAAAAAAAGTTATTATTAGTTTGCGCGTTACAGTTGTAAAAATGAGTAGAGTTGTTTCTAAGATACGCAGGTTCAGAAATCCGAGATGACTATGCAGATGTGATGGGAAATGTATTGTGTAATCTCTCCGGTTGTTTGTTGAAATGGCGAAAACTGTCTTGCAGCATGGTAAAAAAACATTTTAATACTTTAGTTTGTTGTTGAGTTTAGAATCCTTGATGTGAGATGATTGCAGATCTCATGAGCAAATAAGTTCCATATCAATCAAGACACTTTATATATAGAGTTAGATAAAAGTATGATTGTTAAGATATTAGTATATTTTATCTCAGCATGATTTTAAAATACACATAGAACAAATGATACTGATGATGGTGACAACCATAAAGATGGATGCTGAGAACCATAGCAGTTTTGAGAGCGTTAAATTATTTTTAAATTGCTCTCTTGTTACTAGTGATTACCTCTATGAAGTGGATGATACTTTTGATTATTTTGTGAATGATTCAGTTTGTGGAATGCTAGAGATTCAAGTATTTATTATGTGTTTGTGCTAGTATATATTCTAGAGAGGTGTAAAAATTTGGTATTGTTTGTATGTAATGAAAAAAAAAGAAACTTTTACTATCAGCAGTGCTTTTCTAATTGTAACAGATTCATATCAAATGAATATTTCCAGCCTAATGGACTAATGCAAAATGTGTAAGTATTAATGCTGGACACATCTTATGTGAGTTGGTTCCTGTATATATATAATCTAATTTGAAAACTGAGTTTTTATCATTTAGAATAAAACCAAGTCCAATATAACTTTCAGAGCTGAAAATAAATTTTATTACAGTATAGGCTTTCTTTTTGCAATTTGAGAAATACCAAGAATTAATCTTCTGTTTCATGCCGTTATCATCAATGTCATATTCATTTAAATGACTTGAGCTAAAATCTAGTTCTCTGAATGACTCATTCAGATAGGATGATCAGATTGTAAGCAGTATTCTTTCCTGTTTTCCTCTCCCTATATAAATCTTTTTAGACTGTACAAGGTTATTTTCAATTCACAGAGGAGTGAGGTTGCTTCAGAGTAAAGAAATCTAGCGTTCTGAAGTAAAAACTTTGTATTGAGGATTTAATTGCTAAAGAGGTGTTTCAGGATACTGCTGGCAGGTTAAGTTAAAAATATATTCTTGACTATTACTTGATTCAGTTTTGCTACATTTGTTTCAGTTTATTAATTTACTTTGAAGCTGGAGAGTGGAGATGCTTAAGCTTAGTACAAAATACTATTTAATATATCTCAATTTATCAGTTAAATATTTTGCTTGTGCTTTTTTATAGTATGAAAACAAATTTTACTGTCACTGTAAACCCTGTGATTTTTTTTTTTAAATGTGACTTGCACGTTCTGCTCTTGTAGAAGTATAATTTTGCTTATTCTTATCAAACACTTTAAAGCGTCTGGGAAATAAATCCTTCATGTGACTGTTTTGTGATATCATATGTAACAAGAGTTACAAATAAAAATAATTTATGATAGTGTTCTCGTCCTTAGTTGTGTCTGAACTCTTTCCTTGGGATTTACTTGGTTCCTTTCCAAATCATTCTCATCAGAAAAAAAATGAGTGGCTGGAGAGTGTCTTTAATTGTTTTAATTTCCCATTATATGCTAAAGATGCATCGAATTCAGATACTGACACAGATAAGAAAATGACTAACTAAATTTATTTATTTATTTATTTATTTATTTTAATTTTAAAAGACAGGCATGGTTTTCCACATTGATGTGTAATGATTTATGAAATTAAAAAAATATACTCAAGGGGAAAGGTACTACTTTTGCATTTTTTCTACCACAAAATCCTGATGTGTTTTTAATTACAAGTACAGTTGCTTTAACTGTTGATTTGAAAATGGTGTTGTTACGGCTCCCCAGATATGAAACATCAGTTTTCAGTGGGTTTTTAATCAAGCTCATGATGTTAAAAACAAAGTTGGAACTCCCATATGCAATTAGATGGTTTCTATTTTAGAGTCAATGTAATGAGAAAAGACATAACAGTTTTATTCAATGTAAAATAAACAGTTTTGTGATTTTTGTCATTATTTCATGGTTCAATATTTGAGGCTGTTTCTCAGTATTTATTTAGCGTTTTATGACAATTCCTAGAACTTTGATTATTTACTGAGATTTATCACTTATTGTTTAATATTTTGCTATTTTAATTCCTTGAGGAGTTAGTGAAATGAGTACTTAGTAAAGACATGCATAGCGCTTCATGTTGAATAATGAAATTGCAAATAGTTGGGTTTTCCATATAGGACATAAAGAATGTGATGTGGCAATGTCATATAATACTGGAGAGAGGTTCCAGGTCTTTAGGCAAGAAAAAGTGTGCCACGTTCTTCTACTTAGGGTTTGATGTGTAGTAAGGAGTGTTAGTTTTATAGGCTTCTTTGTTTAGAACTGGGTTTTGAAAGGGTAGTTCTGTGATTTGTAGTGTTACTGTTCTGATACGCAATTGAATTTTGAACTACATCTCCAATATGTTGTTGAGCGCTTTTTAACTGTTTTGCTCTTAATTATTTCTGATTTGGTAATACTAAAAGGTCATTAGGAAAGAGACCTACTAATTATTTACTACAGTAGCAATTTTTCTGTGGCTGTCATAAACTAAACAAACTGCTTTGCATGGAGTATAGAATTAACATAGTGCTTAAAATGTTGCTGTTAAATTGGTTTCTCAGAGTATTTCTTCATTACAGCAGGGAGAAGGTTCTCTATCTGCCTATTGAGTAAACAGTGAAGTTAGGTCAGTAGGGTAAATTGTGCAAAAGAGGTTTAAAGAAGGAATTAAAAGTGTAGTAGTAGTAGATGGACAGGAGATGAAAAAAAATAGATTAGAAGATGATTAAAAACTGATCCCAAGAAATTACAAGAGCGAGAAAGTGGCCAAGACGCTTCTGTTTCTGTCACAAATAAAAGTACCTCGATTTGATGCTTTTTTTATCTATACGTTTCTGATCTCTGCTGAATTTCAGTGCAAATACTCTTGCATTTTTATTAGTTTTATCAGGAAGGAAATAACTGCAGAAGGTAGGCTCCTGCTGAAGTATCTTTCAATTTTTACATTGGCTGTTTGATTTGCTCTCAAAAAGAATTGACTCTTCAAAAAGAAAAAGAAATGGATGCAATCTGGTGTCAGTATTGCCAGATGTGACGCTGTTGGTTCATGTTTGCTTCTGTCCTGAATGTGAGTACTATTTGTCTTGCTTCAGAAATATTTGCACTGATTATACTATAGATTTGCTCACTTTCAATATTGAACTCCTGCAGTGGTGTGGAATATATTTATGGAGCTCAGTGTCTTTGTAATACTGATGTAATTGCTATTCTGGATTACATAAACAGTATGAAATTGAGCTGTTTTGAGTTTGGACTTCGTGAATGCTTCGGAAAGAATGAGAAGCATAGCTATGACACTTTAAGAATGCGGAGTGTTTTTTCAGTACAGTGAAGTTTGTACTCGGCTTTTGTATATGCAACTTCAATGTCCATTGACATTCTACCGTTTTAAAAATGTAACTTTTCTAATGCAAGTGCATATGCTTATGGTTAAATTACACCACTCTGTTAATTTCATTTGTAATTTAAGGTATTGGAGAAAGAAAAATACCTTGTGAACGTGGGCAGGGAACAGTGTGTTTGTATTATTTGATCTTGCAAAGAAAGTACATTTCTACTAGAAAAAAATGTTTTCTGAATAGTTTTAATGTTATTCTTGCAATGTAGGTTATGATTCTGAAGTCCAAGAAGACTTTACTGTATATCTCTAGGCTCATATCTCAAAAACTCTGACATAGGCTGTTATACAGCAGAATCATGTTACATTTTAATGTTATCTGAATCACAAAACCTTGAAAAATTCCATTATTTTGAGGATGCCAGTAGTAACATCTGGTTTCAGTTTAAATTCTTTATTCAGTTATGTTAATGTTACTACAAATTTTGCTTTAAAAACAATGAGTGCAGTAGATTCCATTGCGAATACAGGATGATTTTTGTGGGTTTGGTTTTTTGTTGGGTTTGGTTTTGTGTGTCTGTCATCGTGTTCCTCCCCACCCTCAGGTCTTGTCTTTATCTGGAATAGTGCTCCAAAGAAGGTAGGAAGGCTCTAGTTTACTGCCGTGTTACTTTTCTGTTAAGTATATGCATCTGGTTTTGTAATCAAGTTTGAAAAGTATTTACTGTTGTTCACAAGATATTAATGAAGGGAAAAAGATGTGGCTTGTATATTCTTTCTCTTGAACACTAAAATATTCAGGTGATACTGAAAAGGGAAGTTCACCTTAGAGTAGGACTTTTTACAGAAAAATCCCCTAATCTGTTGAGTTGAGAAAAATAAACAGCATATGGTGAATCAGTTAACAGACAAGCCTTCCAGTTCTGTCACTGTTTACCTAACCAATCCCTAGTGATCTCTGATCTTAGGTGTTGCACGGTGTCTGCTCCTATTTAATGGGAGGTGAGTGTGCTCAGAACAGTCTGTGGTGATTAATTCTGTTAGTATTTGCAGCCTTTCTGAAACAACAAAAGGCTAATTGATTCAGCTCAATAAAATTGAAGACCTGATCAGAATACTTCTGTATGGATATCTTAGTCTGAGTGATTTAGAAGAACAAGTATTTGGTGACAATCTGTATAGTATAGTTAAGTCTTTTGAATACCAGTAGCAACAGATGTAAGGCATATGCCTTCCTCTTAAATCTATCTGGTGGGAGTTGATAATAACACTAGGAAATACCTTCTTATATTCCACTTGCATTCACTCTATTACAGTGAACCTACATTAGGAATAGTGAGAGTAGTTGAAACAGCTTATTAGAGCTGTGTTAAATAAGGAGATTCTGTCTGGATTTCTATGTCTGTGTTTAAAGGTAAAAGATTCACGTTTACCAGAAGATCCAATATGCGTTATTTCAGTACCAAGTTCTTGTAGGTTTACTGGCTCTTTTAATCTCACCTATTGTGAGAAGTGATCTGAAAGTTAATACCAGGATATGTTTGGTTTGTTTCTGTGCTATGAGTTTCATTTTATGAGTTCATAGTTTACCCCAATTACTGTTTAGAAATAGTGCCATGAAAAATAGTTTGTTTAAGGAACTGTTTGTTTGTGTTTAGTATTCTAAGTAACATGCACTTTTATTAAATACACATGAGAAGTTTCTAAGGGAGATACCTTGCTCTCTGTGTGTTGAAACTGTGAAGTTCTGCTGCTAGTACTCAGTGCTTGGATTCTGTATAGATATTTTTATGCTACGTTTGTTCTAATTGTCAGAATGATAAACAGTATGATTCGACCCATACTAAACAAGTTTTTTTTCTTTCTTTCTACTTATTTCACTAAGATAAGGCTTAAGTGTGCATCTTTAAATGTGAAACACACCAAATTGACTCTTCCACATTGGATGTGAGCATCCTACTTGTTAAACGCTTTATGGTTTTTAAGTCAATTAAAAATGCTGTCCTTCAGAGTGTTCTACTTCATAGCTGAGCACATAAATACAAGGGAGTGCTATTTGGATGACAGGGAAGTTGATACTCCCTTCTTTTTTGCCTCCCCCAGCTGGCAGAAAGTACTTCCTTGTTTTACATTTGTATCGGTTGCTATCACAGTCATCTTGGCTTTTTGGTGAGTTCAGAGCTATGACTATTACCATTCTGAACTGTAGTAGTCTATACTATAGACTCTAAGTTATATGCAAACTAATAGTTATTTTACTTACGTCACTTGTGCCACTGCAGTGTAAGCTGGGTTTCATGGTAGTGCAAGCGGACATGCTGTAATACAGCTTGTGCAGAGTCGTGCATGTACAGGTAAGGGATGGAGATGTAACTTGATAAGCAATGAGTGTGTCCTGCAAAGCAGCGGATGCAGGCTTGTTGCAACAGAATGAGCAGCAAAGCTGGTGGAACTTGTTTTCTTCTGAATTTGTAATGTATGGCATCTGGGTGTTCTGGAATAATGTTCCATTTGCAAAACCTTTAGCTTGCCCCTGTAGTCTCCTCTGTACCTCTCCTCTTGTCATTATAGCTCCAGGGTAGTAACCTCCTACTCTCAGGGAACTATTGTGCTTTGTAACATCGATACCACTACCTTCTTTTCTTGAGCACAGTATTCTAAGTTCACTCCCATGGTGTACAGAGAGGAAAAAAGCAGTGCGTACTCTACTTGTTACACGCTATGCCAGGCTGGCCAGAGCAGGAACTTAACCTTTCTCTGAGGAAGCTGGCAGTAGGTAAGATCTCTTTCCTGTTCCTACAAGTTTTTACAAAACAGATCCTTTAGAATCCAAAACAGATTGTTAAGTCACATGCAGGAACTGGAGAGTATCAGGGCTGCTTGCTCATTTGGTTTTCTGTGGATGTGTTTTTAATAATATTGTGGAACTATCTATAATTTGGAGAGAGGCATTTACAAGTTTTTAAAGTTTTCGGTAGTTTCACCAAAGGATTGGTTACCCATACACTGAAATATTAACCTTGTACACTGAGTGTCGAACTATGTAATAATCTTCTCTAACTGAAGACCAAAATGATTCTTTACACAATTTTTCAAAAATAAAAATCTTGCAGCATTGTTTTCCAAGCCACATACTTTGTTCTTGCAGATTTTCTGCAGGCCAGTGTTAGCCATGCAGTAAATGGGCTGGTTTTGTACAGAACTTCTGCTTCACGTGAGGCCTCTCATGGCTGTTGGTTGTACAGCGTATTTAGCATTCTGCTGCTTCGTTGATGTATAGTCCAACTACTTCATACTCTGTGTTATTCCAGTGTTGTTGTAAAGATGGGGATTTTCTCCAGGTATTTCTTATAATGAGCAATGGCATCTCTAAGCAGTGTACAAAGTTATATTTTTTTACTGTGATGCATCACATCCCATTTATTTCATTTATGGTTAAACTTGAAATCTTCCTGGCTCCTTTTGCAAGTGACATAACTAGGACTAAAATCTACTTATGCTTCTGTCTGATTATTAGCTGTATTCAGCTACTCTCAGAAGACTCAGAAAGTGCCTGCTTTCTGGCTTGGCTACGGTGAAAATAAGATGTCTTGGTGTTTAGGGGAGAGGACATAATTATATCATCTGTATATACAAGGCAAGTGTAGTGCTGTCCCTGTGTTAGTGGCAACTATTTTAATCCAGTGATGCTCAAAAAATGTATATGATTTGTGATCTGCTGTTGTCTTGGACAGAGCTGTTTGAAATTGGTGTGTTAAAGTAGGAATTAAGCTTAAAGTAGAACTAAGTGGAGAATTCTTGTTTCAGAATTAAGCTTTGGTTGAAACGCAAGTAAGACTCAAATATTTTAAGGGCCTTTATAAATATCATATGTGAAAAACATCTGGTTAACTTTTTAAAATCAGAAATTGTTTATTTAAACAAATTTCCTGCTAGTTAAAAGTTTAATGATATTAAGGGCTTATTTGAAAGCTGAGTGAGTGGATTCTGATTGAGTTTTCAGGGTAGGTTTTCCTGGTATGTATTTTATGTATGCTTATATTCTACAACCAGGGGTGTATGGTTAGTGACATTTGCTTTATATGTGTGTGTGTTCTTCTCAAACGGTAGTGATGGTAAGGAAGTCCATTTGCTTGGGACAGAGTATCTTACCTCCTTACTAACAGTAGATAAAGATGTTAAATTAAAGCAGATAGGTACACAATGTGAAGAGGCTGTGATGGCTAGCAGAGAGGAAGGATGCCCGTAACCATCTTCCGGCTACTATGCACTGTGTTGGTGGAATTACTTGAGGAGGAGACGACAGTGCATTTGGGAAACTGCCCTCCATGCCAAGTGAGGCAGGCGGTGAGCCTGCCAAGGAAAGACAGAGTGCGAGTACCCTGAGAAAAACAGAAAGCAGACCATTAGGTAAACTTGTGAAGAACTGAGTTTTTATTTACTTAAGTTTGCATCCTGATAAAGTGGGGGAAATACACTGCTTTAGTTCATGTGAAGGTGCTCATCCATTATTTGAAGAATTCTGGAGGCAGTTTGTTAGTCTATCCCAGTTGTGAACTGTTTCATCAATTTGCTCTGCTGGTAGGAAATGAATGCTATTAAAATCTAATTGTTAGTCCTGATGATACATTCAGTGGCATGGGTGAGCTGGAGCGTGCAGATGTGATGCCAGTCTCTAATGTCTTTCAGCTGATTTGCTGATCTCCAGATGCAGAAATTGATTCTGTTGTGGTTCTGGCTGCTCATTCCAAAAGCAGTCACAAATGTTTTTACGCCTGTTCTGTCTGTGGTAGATTCCTTCCCTGGAAAATAAGTGTCTGTCACACGTATGAAGTTGTTAGCTGCCAAACAAGATAGCCCTCCTGCCAGACCTGACTTTCCGTCAAAGGTTTCCAAAACAGTTCCTTTGCTGCTGTTCTGAAAAGATCTTTAAAGAGAAAAGCATAGACTTTGTATTTCTCTTCCTCAATTGTGACTCTCTGTTTTTAGCTTCACTTTAGAAACCTTACTTACTGTATATGTTATCTTACAGCACGGCTAGATCTCCAGCAGTTCAGTGCCACTTTTGAGTTGTTTGTTGACTTTATCATGCAAACATTTCTCTAATTAGAGAAATTGAATTTAAAATCAAAGTTGACAGTGGTATTGCTTTTTGAGAACATATACAAAAGTTTAGCAGGCAAACGGATTTTTCATGCTGTGTTCATGCTATGAATTTATTAATTCTTTATACCTTAGAGCAAAGTAGTCTTTCATCTAGCTAAAAGTAATTTTTTAATTCCTATTGTTTTCCTTTTGTATATCAAGCACTTGAAGTCTGCATTTCTAGCGGAGTTTCTCACTTAAATATTTTCAAGCTGCAACATACAGTTTACTGTTAACACGAGTGTTAATTCTTGCAAGTAAAATAGCTCCATATTCTGAACATCAGCTAACAAACTGTTTTCAGAAGTTATTTTTAGGAATTATTTTTCCTTTTCTTGTCTCCAAAAGACTGGTATTTTTTTTCATACTATCCTGCATGTACAGTCTATACTGAACTTTTGTTTTAATATGAAACTAAAATGCAAAGTACTGTTCAGTTTTATGTATATGCACCTGTAACTTCCCCCCCCCCCCTTTCTTAACCTCTGATAGCCTCTGCTTTATTTCCAGTGTAGCTATGGCTTTTGGTGTTGCTGCTCTGAATATTCTCATTGATATTAATCTTCTAGTCTATAAAATGCTTAGCTGTTAAGTTTGCTCACAAGCATATTTTTTCCACTCTCTTAACATACATGGATTGTTTTCAGAGAGGAATGAGGTATAATTTGCAGGTTAGTCTGGAAGTAACAATCCAGAACTCGTAGAAAGCAGAAAAGCAAGACACTTTCTATTTTGTTCTTGGTATAGAAACAACTCTCTATTAGTTTTTAGGTGTAAAACTAACAGGATGCTTTTTTAAAAAATGAACTACTGTTTAGCTGGAAGCAATTCTTGTCTGCGTGTTAGGAAGCAGCACATTGCAGTTGCAAGAAAAAGAGAAAGACCAGAAGACCAAATTGGTAATTATAAAAACAAGCAGGCAGGAAGAGAGAGTGAAGTGTTAATTAGTTCAGACAGGAAAATAGAAGAGCTGTTATCCTAGGATAGAAAAAGAAGCAGGAATGCGTAAAGATAGAGACAAAAGTAGAAAACAAAAACAATTAGGCGCTGAAGAGATTTCAAAGAGCAGAAAAACTGAAATTATTCTCAGAAGCAGATTAGTGTAATGTACTCTAATTAAAATACAGTATTATAATCTGGTTTGTCCTGAAGACAAATAGGGAAAGGTATACTGTACTGATGACTTCTCATTAATGTATTTATGTCCAATTATGGTTCCCATAATTTTTAATGTAGCATATCAAGTAGTTCTTTGCAGAAACACTGCAAGTTTATTTTTAAAATAAATAAATGAGATAATTCAACATAAATTTACCTGGAGTTGTTTGAATTTAGGTCAAGGCTTTTTTTTATTAAAAAAAGAAAAAAAAATAGGCTGCATTATATTTCGTAGAAACATTTCTGATATTTCAGGAGAAGAGTTAGATGAAATTTTAATGTGTGAAGTAGTAACTTTATAATGTTTTGTAACTTAAAATATTTAACTTCTTGAATAGAGTTAGGTCTTTTTGTCTTCTGCAGTACTGCTGATGCAGGAAGGAAGGACATCATGCAACATTTAAACTATAATTTAAATTTATCCATAATTCAGGTTCACTTGAGAAACCCTCATGGGCTTTAACTGAGTAAACAAGAACTGCTGTGATCAATGTTGAGTTACATACTCAGCCACATTTTCTCAGTTGAATTACTGTGGACTTGCAGTTGTGTGGTTAAGTAATTTGTTGCTTTCCTAAAGTGGTAATAAAATAGAATATTTCTATCCACAAATGCACTTGGGGCTTTTTTGATGCCAAATGTTTTGACTTTTTTCCCTAAACAAGACCTGATTCCTGCTTTTCCATGCTCTGAACACTTTTTTTTTGTGGAATCTCATTAGGGTATAGTATGTATTTCCCTATACTGGACTGCATAAGTGTTAAGAATTTAGAAAGCAAAATACAGGATTGAGTTTTTAATCTCCCACTCACTGTATGGGAAGTTTAGACTGCGAAGCTATGCAGCCTGGAGAACAAAGAATTGCGGGGGAGGGTCGCTGAAATCTTGTGCCAGTGCTTCAAAACTGCAAATAAGATCACTTGGGTAGCTGCAGACTAAAATTGTGGTCAGATAAAAATATGGAAATAATGATGTGCAATTGAGTCAAAAGAGAATTTCAAATAAAATTATTTAATAAATAATTTTATTTTAAGTATAATGCAGATTTATTTAACTATAGTAATTAATTGAGATTGCTTAAACTTGTACGTTGATGTAGGTCTATGTTTAAAGGTTTTCAACTGT
>JAAGAY010058541.1:0-18220 GCA_011801015.1 Ardeotis arabs
TTTTTTACACTGAGGGTGGTGGAACACTGGAACAGGTTGCCCGGAGAAGTGGTGGATGCCCCATCCCTGGAAACATTCAAGGCCGGGTTGGATGGGGCTCTGAGCAACCTGATCTGGTTGGAGATGTCCCTGCTCCTTGCAGGGGGGTTGGACTAGATGACCTTTGAAGGTCCTTTCCAACCGTAACCATTCTATGATTGTATGAAAGAAAGTCCTCTCATGACTGCTGTAACACTGAAAACTTAAGTGACAGCAAAAAAAAATCTTTTCAGTTTATTTATGAGGTTTATAAATTGCTAAAAAACAATTTAGCATGTAAAACATGTAGTCTCTTCAAGAATTGAGGAAGGAAACCTGACTTAATTTTTCTGGAGGATGCACATTTAAGCAAAAGGGTGTGAATTTTTAAATCAGAAAGTGGCATTATTTATGTTGACAGCATCTCTCTTAAATCAAGTATATGATTAATTATGACAAAAATAATGGAAATAATATCAGAGTTAGCAAGAACTTAAAAAAGCAAACCAGACCAAATGGCACCTCTGAGAGTTGTTGCGTAGTATCAGGACATGATGGAGAAAATACAGAGAACTTGCCTGTCCCGTTGGTTTATTTGGAGTGTTTTAAGACAGCAACGCTCATGTGCAAGGGCAATGGAACTGAATGCGTGACAGCTTCTTTCTAACTACAGGTCCCAGCTTGAGGTATTAAGTTGAATTGAAACTGGATACGGTTTAAATTAATAGCTTAAACTCTGAACTGTGGTGTACCCGATGCCGAGATGTTTAATTTAGCAATGATTGCTGCAAAGCAGCAATCTCCAGCAGGAAGATTAATTGATAGCTGATTCTCAGAGTTTGTTTTTTCAAAGCCTCTACTGAGATTTTGTTCTACAGCAATGTTTCAGTTTTGGTGCCATTAATTTTACACTGGTAATAAAGGAGCTGGTTTAAATAACATTGCAGTGATAAGAAAAAGATTCCATTGTTTTTCAGTGTTTATATCCTTAATCATTTTTTTCTCCACAGTTGATTCATTGTCAACTCTACCAATATTTTATTTTTGAGTAAATGTGTATGCTGTACTTCATGTTTTGTAGTTGATTGGTATAGATGATAAATAATGGTTATGTATATGTATATATTTGTATGTATACATATAAATGTTACCTTTACATAAGAAAATTAATTTGGGAGTCTTTAAATACCATTTAAACTTAGTACGAAAAGTCTCTTAATACTCCACAAAGGTAACAGTCTAATAGCAGGGATGAAGTGTGTAATCTGTTGGTGTTCCAGGAGAGGCTGAAAACAACAAAGTATAAAAATTGGTCCCCTCTCACTTCTTTGCCTGGTAGTATCACCTTTCTTCATGAGTTTGCTTTTTGTGGTCTTCTCATCAAAGCATGACAATGTTACAAGCAAATAAAATACAAAGGAGCAAGCTGCCTTGTTTCTGTTTTAAGATGATATGGTGCTATGCCCACCCTTCTAAGGTGGATGATTTCATTTGGGAGGAGGGTGGGATATGGCCAGTCATCAGCCTCCTGAGCCCTCATTGGGAGGTCTGTGAGGTTGATGTTGGTAGCTTCTTCCTCCTCTTTCTGAAATCCACTTGGGTCATTTTTATATGTTTCTACATATAAGTTGTTCTTTTTGTGCTGCCCTGTAAATCCATGTTATAATCCGTGCCAATCTATCCTGATTTACTATATAATAGTGTATTTTACATATGTTTGATACTTGTTCTTTGTTCCCTTTGTAAGCGGCTTTGCCCAGCTCCCAGGTTGCAGTTGTGTGGCCAGCAGCTGACCATTGGTGAGGTGTTTGTAGCCCCGGGCCTCTGTATCACCTTGTGACTTTGTAGTCCTCTGCAGTTGTTCCATGTCTTTGCCCCTTTATGCTGCTTTTTATTCCAGCATATTAAATGGTTCACTTTACACAGAAGAATTATTATTGCTATGTTAGTTACAGATATGCATGTAGCAATAGATGCTACATCACACAACTGTACAAAGCTAAGTGATAGCTAAAACAAAGTAGGTAATAGTCATTTGATCAGTAATCTGTTGCTGTTGAATGCTAAAACAAATCACCAGGCAGGCCAAGGCATGTTTAGACAGAGCCCGGTAAGTCCCAAGGCTTGTGTTATGAGCTTAAGGCAAAGCCTGTGGCCCGTTACAAACAATGGCAACACCATATTTATGGGCTGCACGGTCCTGCTTTGCGTGCTCTGTGGTGAGGAGCAGTCACTGCTCTTCGTTCAGGTAACCTGGATACAAATACGTTGGATTCATAAAGTTGCTGCCGTGCTCTGAACCTTGATGCGGCTGCTCAGGTGATTTCAAGAGGCAGCAGGGAGTGAAATAATGGAGTATTTTAGAGAATGATGTTATAAGCAACAGCCCATCTGGTCTATATATCTCTTCAAGGTTGAGAAAAAATAATTATTTTTTCTTTCCTGACTATCACTTCAGTAGCATTTTTATATGGAATGTGTAAAAAAAAAAAAAGTGCAGTAATAATAACCAATCTCTATATTACATATATGTATGTGTAAAGAAATATATATATATGAGATGTGCTGTAATAATACCAATTAGATAAAGGTTAAAACAGGTAATACAGATAAAGGAAAGTGAATGTAAAGTAGATAATTCAGTGCTATTACTCATTTCAGTGCTGCATAAGTTAGAGAAGCTGTATTAAAAATTCTGGTTCCATGTGCATTTATATCCAACATCACCTGTATCTCACCACCACAATGAGAACCTTGGCTCTGTGTTGCATGTACTGTGGATACTCCTCTCTGCTCTTCACTACAAGTCCCAAACACTTATCTTCCGATGCCCACTAAGTTGAGTCTCGGTGGTTTTGCTCTCTCCTGTTCTTCAGTGGGCCCTCCTGAATAATCGTAGCTGTTCCTTATCTCTTAAGCCTACCTAGTGCCATACTGAATCTCCCTTGCTGAAATTAATGGCCACTTGCATGAGGATCTGAGCTTCTTCTGTAGCTGCTGGGCAAGAAGTGTAGTGCTTGTGGTGACTGGTGTGGAGTTCGATCTGGGCTGGCTGACCAGTTAGCAACAGACCCTGAGCAGCTAGACAAGCCAGATGGAAAACAGGAGAGCTGGACTACCCTGACTTTCTTTCTGTGAGGTACTAATAGTTGGTTTTTTTTTTTCTTCTTGACTACCACAAAACTTGTAGAAACTTAATATGTCTGAGGCCTCCATCCACTTTTTGAAATGTTAGAACTGGCAAATATGATTTAAAAAAAAAAAAAAGTTGGATAGACACAAAAATTACATAAGCTGTATTTTTTAAGCAGCAAGGTAAAAAGGAAACAAAGATGGGAGTTATATTTGTTTTATAGAAGAAAAAAATTATTTAAAAGCAAATTACTGGTTGAAAATAATTGTGCTTGTACAAATTTAATTTTCTTTTTGCATGCATGTGTTATTTCCAAGAATACTAAAATTGCCACCACTGAACTGTTTGGAAACATTATTGCCAATTGTTTGAAAATTTTAATAAAAAAAAAAAAGAAGTAATTGGTATGTTTTTTTGTCTATTTAGAAATAGGGACATAGAAGCAGAAAGGATTAAAGTGACATACAGTCTTGGCAATCAGCTCTTAATAATGCAGCATAATAAGCATCTGCGTTTCCATGAGATACTGAGGATGGCAGTAAGGTGAACAAAGAACAGGGCTGTCTGTAACTGTAGGACTCTCCTATGTGTGTACGTTGGTTTGGATCAGGATGAAATAGCAACGGAAAAGCTGCATAAATACTAAGAACTTCTCGTCTAGTTTGTCTCTCTTCTTTTACAACTAAGCTGAACTTGGTAGCAGAAACATTTTGAAAGTTGCTTTCTTTTGTATTAGGTAAACTAGGACTTGTTCTCCATTTTATTTCCTGTATTTAGGGTACTTAGATCATCTTGCCATTAAATGTGTAACAGCAAACGTACAGTAAACCACAGACCAGACAGATGGGAAATAGCTCCTCTTCTCTATTTTGTGTTCAAGAAAGTGAAAGAAATAAGCTTTAAAAATAGATTTTAGTAACAATACTTTTTCTCTGAAATTGTGTTTGCATAATTATTCAATATGGAGTTATTACATAATGTAAACAAAATTATTGGATTATACTGTTTTATTCTGCCCATAGAAATAATTTTATTTTAAAGAGAATGTACTATCTTAGTCTTAATTGTGTAAGTAGTCCTTGGCCATTTCCTTTGGTTTGGGTGGAGAGCAGTATTAGATTTTTCTGTATTGGTGAAAAAAATATCTGGTAGATTTTTTTCAAACTTACTGTAGACGTTGATGTTCTCATGCTGGCTTTTATGATTATTTAATATTGTTAAAACAAACCGCTAGGTGGCAATATCAATTAAAAAAAATTCCAACAAGTGCAATTAAAGTCTTCGTCTAAAATGGGACACTGAACAGTGGCTTTCATTAAAGTGAAAACATTTAACTTTCTTGTATGTAAAATTGTCCTGATCTAAAGAGGAGATGTTCTGCAAAAGCACTTGGTGTGGGTGATTGGTGACTGAGGACAGGTAGGTGTGTGCTTGGATACAGAGGAAACGTTTTCACTTTCATGTGCTTGCACATTTGAAAAGGTGCATTATTATCATACTACTTCTTGAATGAAACTGCCAGTTAGAAAGAATCAATTGGGATTCTATCAGCGCTGCTTGAAAAACAAATCCTCACTGGTGTGAATGTAACACATTTTAAACTAATTAATGTAAAATCAGTATGAATTTACTTATGGCTGTGGATGAACTTATGAAATATTGAATGTGCCTGTTACAAATAGACGCTTGTTAATGGATGTGCTGATTATGTCTGCTTTGGTGTAGGTGCCGCTGCACAGTGCACAGACTGGGTTTGTACACGAGACAGAAGACTGAGGAGACTTTTTGTTAAATAGCTTGTGAATGCAATCTGCTTCCTGCACAGCTTAGCACATACAGAAACCATATCCTTATGTCATAGAACCTGTCTTATCAGAGGTATCTTGTCCTTGTATTTGTGTGTGTGTGTATATATATATATATATATCCTTTTCCTTTTTCAGCAAGTTTATTGAAGATACTGTGGCTACTGTTCCTGCTTAGGAACTGTTTAAGTTTATATCACAGTCCTGTTTGGGTTATTACTTTGGGAATACGTGTAATGAAGTTGCTGGCATGCAGTAACAGTGGCCTTTCTACTTGAGTGCAGTTTTACTGCAGCTCCTCTTTGTCTGCTCCATCCTGCCTATACCACTCCACATGCATTTTTGAAACATCTATGCAGTGTACTGTTCTATCATTAGATTTAATTGGAGTGTGATAGCCTATCCCTCTTCCTGGGAGCTTTAGTTCTTTGGGGTTTATTCCCAATGCTTTCTGCTGTCACTAATGGGTAAGTCGCTTACCCTGCTGTGATTCTTGGGCATTTTTGAGAAGATAGCGCTTTCTCTTGCTTTAACTCATTGTCTTTATTTCATCAGATTTTATAATCATTTTACCAGGCAGTGGCAATTTATCTTGGAGTGATTTATATTTTGCCTTTCTCTGTTCTTTTGTACAGAAAAAGCTTTGCCTTGTCTGCTGGGTATTAGGGTGTTGCAGTGACTTTGCTTCTCAGTCCTTATGTCATGCAATTTCTCCTAAAGTATTTCTGGTGTGGATGATGCAGCAGAAGCATTTCCTTGGAGTACTATTTTTCAAGTGGGGTTGAAAATGCTTAATTTGATGGTCTTTGTGCCAAGTTAACTCTGTTGTAGACCAGAATGGACTGCTTGTTAGAGTAGTTGTGAGTGGTGCTTCTTAAAATAAGTGGTAGTGTTCTATAAGTTGCTATGCCTAGGTATGTGAGGTCTAGACAAGTAAGGATCATGCCTGTTTTGGTTGTGTGATTTGGGTTTTTTTTTTGGTTTGGGTTTTTTTTTTTTATGGATTTGACTAACTTCAACTCCTTCTCCATGTTTTTTAATAAGTTATTACATCATACATGGTATCAGTGTGGCATGATTCTGTGCATGCCCTACCTCTGTAAGTGTAGGTAGTTTAATCTTGCTGTGTCACGGTAGGCATTTAAACACTACTGGGGCAGAAGGAAAAGATTTCCAAAACTGTATTCTGTGGTAAGACCTACATCTGTAGAGTCTGCTGGTATTAAGATTTTTATTAAGTTTAATAATTCATAGTTTATATACTATACCCTCAGAGGATGTGTAGAAAGTGCTTCATGGGTATGGGCTATCTTAGGCATGAGGAGCAATAGAGCCAGATCAATATTGTTATCTGAGATAATTGAGCAGGGAATGTAAACACTAAAATTCACTCAGGAGATGGGGCAAGATTAGTTAGGAAAAGCTGTTAAAGGTTTTTAGACTGACCCAGAGTCCAATGCTGACTTTCTTGCTATGTTTCTCCTCTTATTGGTATTATTTGTTGCATGTCCCTGTAGGTGAAGTATTCCGTTTATGTTTGAGGTGCTGTAAGTTAGAGCAAGGCAGAAACTTGCCTGTGTTAGGATGTATTTTCTGTCTTCGTGTCAATTTTGAATCCTGGTGGTATTTCTTCTTCCATTGTAATGAAACACCTGTATTTTTCTTAGCCATCCTTTTTCTCAGGGTGTATTGTAGCCAAACATAATGCTGTGTCATTTCTGCTTAACAGCTTTTCTTCCAGGTGTGGCATGTACTCTACACAGCGGATGTCCGTGCCCTCCTGGCTTCTTGTTCTGAAAGCTTTGCTTTCTGTGATAGCATGCTGTCCTGTTACCACAGGCTGTGTCTGAGCCTTTCCAAATATTTCTCCTTTAACACTCTTATAACACTTTTCTCTAATTTCCACCTTGCTGTTGCTCCCTTGCCTCTTCAGGCAGCTCCTGATTCTATACAGATCAAGACAGACATGAGACAAACTGAACATTCCTTGTGATTCAATGTCCATCATGCTTTGCTTGTTCTGGCATTTTTTCTGGTGTTTGAATAGTCCTTCAGTAGAATTTTTCTTTTTTTTTTTTTTTTTTTTTCTGAGGGATCCCTTTAAGGATGAGTCCTGAATGCCATTGTTCCTGTAAAAGCTGGGTCTTCTGTTACTCACTTCAACTGGGTTAGTCACTAAGCAGGTCCCTCATTACATTAGTGTCTGGGAGAGCATTTTTTTTTTCTTTGGAAACAAGAATACTTGAATAGGTTAAAAAAACCCCCACAACAACAAACCAACAGAGGGACTGCTTCAATTACCTGCCTCAACAAGTATCCTGTCAGGATTGGTGCTCTGTAGATAGTCCTGCATTTTTGTCCAAGGCACATCAGAAGGTGGAAGCTTTTGTGGGATGTCTGGGTTTTTTTTGTCTGCCTTACATGCTGCAAATGTTATCTCTGTTAACTCCTTCAAGTTAATCTGATTTTAATTTTTTTTTCAGTATTTTCCAATTTAAAGCTTATAGACTGCACATACCTTCAATATATTTTCCATGCAAATAACAAGTTTGTTATTTTCCCTCCTACTTCTTAAAGATAGAGTAAATTCTGTTGGCAGGCACTTTGTTTATGTCTCCCAGTGATCCAGCAGAACAGTGCCTGGTTTTGTGTCTAGCAGCAATGCTGCCCTGGGTAGCAGGGACTGCAGGCTGCTTCTGTGGTAAGGGAGATAGATGGGGGCTTCTGTAGAGAAGATCCTCTAAAGCAGTAGAGGTTGAACACTCAGTATCCAATATAATTGATCCATTATTACTTTAAAATCACCAGAAGTGCTTAAATTAGTTTACTGCTTCTTCTTGTACCTTATTATTTGTCCTCAGGAGGTGCTACCAGTATGTGTGTTTGTAGACCCTTTTAAATAAAAAGTCTGTGGTTCGTCTGTGTTCCAGGGACTCCTTAAGTGTGATCTCACAAGCAGGGAAAAACGATTTACAATGACTTTGCAGAACTACAGGAAACACAAAATTGACAGTAAGTGTTGGTGATGGTCTGAGAAATTCTGAGGGATGGCAGGGGTCTTGGCTTCAAAGTCTTCTGTCCATTTGCTGTCTGTGTGAATTTTCATTCTTCAGTACTTCGTGCTTTTGAGAAACGGGATCAGCAAAGCCTGGATCTATTTTTGGTAGCTGCAATACAAAAACATTCCTTTGTGTGTAGTAGAGCTATTTTCCTTACTCGCTTTTTCTTTGAAAAAGAAGAGCAAATGCAATGCACTTTGGCTGCAGGGAATTATATGACTCATTTAGTAAATACTGAATACAAAGAAAAATAGTGTTTCTATTGTATTGCAGTTTCCTGCTGTATGCTTCTGTTGTCTCAGATGCTAATAGGGAAATTATCCAAGTAGCCTAGGCTCAAGGTGTTGGTCTGAAAGATGACAAAGTCATAGGCTACAAAATCTAGGTTGTTCTCATTAAATTAATTTTTTTTATTTGTGTTCAAGTATTTGCTTGTTTACAGGGTATGTGTTGAATTTTACTTCATTTCTACTGCAGTAAAATGTGACTACTCTCAAACATGAATGAAGCCTGAAATGTAAAGAGCTGTGTAAATAACAGGCCATGTTTACAGGGTTAAAATTGAAATTTTAGCTGATGAAACACCCAGTTATCTGTATGCTATGAATAATTTGAACATAAAGACAAACTCAAATAGTAAAGAGGAGTCAGTTCCACAAAAAAAAAAAATCTGCTTCTTTTAATACTCTTCTGTACTTTTTTTTTTTTCTGTTTAATCTTTCCACAAAGGTGTAGGAGTCCTGTGGGAGCCAGTAGGACATTGCCCATCAGTTAGCAATATGTATCAGCTGCACACTTAGACTGACATTTTTTTCCTGCTTCTGTTTGTATTACATGATAAATAAAATCAGTCAAAATGCACTACATAAAATACTTCACAGAAGTAGATATTTAGTAGTTTGTTATTAGGATTGTGGGGAGTATATAAAGAAATGCAACTGTCCTTGTAACTGTCCTGATAACATATCCAAAGTGATTTTTCTCACTTGAAGAATGAGAAATTTAAGTAATATCCTACTCTGAGATGGATGAAGGATCCCAAGTGTTATCCTGTGCAGATTTTTTGTGAGTGCTGTCCTTTTCTACAGTGAGGTTGTTTTTGCTTTTATTCATCAGTATAGGAATTATATTTTGTTTTGGTGGATTTAAGAGCCGGAAGCACACTGGCTTATGATTTTGTCTAAAATAGTCTGTCAGGTTAGAAGAGATCTCATTTCTTCATGCTGTGTTATGTTTAAAATTCTATTCTAATTTGCTTTAAACTGTGTGAGCTAATGAAACTAATCTCCATGTTAGCATGTTGAGGGGCTAAGACGTGCTTTACATGTTAATAAATCCCTTGTGCATATGAATCAAGCATAGACTGAAAATAGTAGTGAGCACTAAAATGTATATTTCTGTAACTACTAAATACAGGTAGTATTCCATAGAAGTCAAGAGAGTTTCAAGGTCTTCTGGGGACCTAACAGGCTTTGTGAGCAACTACATTCTTTTGGCTAGAGTCCTTAAACCAAATTGGAGAGAGATACGGGTCTCAAAGACCAACCTTCATGAAAATGTGTGGGAACTGCCTGCTGGGCAGGGAGTGTTGGACTGCACACCCCTAGTTTTGGCAGGTTGACCTGGTTTTGCCCTCCTATGTTGGGAATGGTTATCAGAGAAATATTGGAGAAGCTTGCAGTAACTGGATTAAGAAAGCAGTGGGGGAAAAAAGATTCAAATTGTAGGAAATCAGGATCTGTTAATTATGCAATTCACCTAGGACAACTTTCTTGTAATTACTTATTTTTACAAGTATTTCTACCCATTTCCATTTAATTTGTGAACATTCTTGAAATCTGAATAGTTAATACATTTGAAATTTAATTGAAATAGATTACATTATTTTAATAAATACTGTTAACTGTGGAAAGTAGTGTGAGAAGGAAGGGGGAAAAGGGTACTTCTGTCTCCTTAAATTGTGGACATGGTTAAATAAAAATGTGTCCTAAAATCAGCATAAATACCAACCAGAATTGTCATTAAGAAAAAAAACACTCCTGGATGACCTTGTTATCCCTCTTCCTGCTGAAAATGTGCTTGGTGCATAGCACATTGTGCTTCCTTGTACTTCCAAAGGAATGAGGAAAATTGCAGAATTATGTTTTATAGCAAGAGTAAGTTCCCTGTATTACAATGCTCTTCATAGTCCTGTTGTTGAGTTTTTAAATTTCAATGAGGAGATGTGGAAACTATTGCAAAATATAAATATGTAATTTGAGTATTTGACTGAGTTCTCTTAGAATATGATGTTTTTAGGGTTTTCATGTTACTCTAAGCGTGAAGGCAGTTGTGCCCAGGTTTTTGTCTCGGAGAACTTCTTTGTGCTTGGCTTATGTGACTTCAGTTACTATTGTTTGGAGAAATTCTCAGACTTTTTTCCTTCAGTTTTCAATCTAAAGGGCATTTAGGTGGTGGCTTCACTAGGCTGCAAGACTTGCTAAAATTAGGGCTGACTTGTCAGACTTGAGATGCCACCAGTGGGTTTGTACTTGCGTTTGCTATTTCATAAACAGAAGCATTTTTTAGTAATACATCTACATTAATACATAGTTTTTAATGGAGAATTTGACTTCTACAAAACCCTGGAAAAGAGCTGATTTTGATCAACAGCAATGGATCTGTTTGTTGCAGTACCCATTCAGTGGATTTTTAACCTAGAGTTTTGCGGTCTGGTTGCAGCACAGCTTTGACCCAACTGTGCTGTAGATTTGCCTTGTGCTTGGGAGTGAGCTGTGCTGCTGTGAAGATTATTCTTATGCTGTACTTGAGATGTGCTGCTTTGGCAAATGTGCTTTTGTGTTCTGCAAACCTAGAACTTCTCTCTAACAGGGATTTGTGACTTGTGACTGCATTTGTGGCTCACTGTTGGGCTATCATGGGATGGCTGTAGAAAGAAAAGCTTGTGGAAACTCTCAGCTCTGTGTTTTTAAACTAAAACTTAAAGCAAGTATTAGTTATTTCTATGCTGCTTTATTTTTTTGCCTTTAGACTACGAGCGTATCTGAATATCTTACTTGCAATGATCAGGAGTGTGGGTTTGGCTTTATAGATGTGGTGTTTCAGGACTGCAATACGTATGTTTGGTCTGCTGGGAGTATAAATTTTATGCTGCTCTTTAGCTTGTGCAGTATTATTTAACAATGCATAGAGAAATGACTAGTTTGAGTGAAGCTAATACTGTGTTGTTTCAATTTTTGAATACCATTAAGATGGTGCCATTGCCTTAGATGTGGCATTTTGCACTTGCACTGAGGTGAAAAGTACAGAGTGGGTGGAAGTGGTTGAAAGGCTCGTAATCGGTCCTGTGAGAAGAGCAATCAAGGCGCTAGACTTACTATATCAGATTAAACCACCAAAAAATACAATGGGACATGGCTTAATTTTAATACCAGAAGAACAAGGAGAGAAAGCTAATTTTACTTTAAATAAATTAGATCACTGAGGAGGCTGCTTGGGAATTATTTAAAAAAAGTAATCATAGAAATTGGCATATTAAATTTTTCTAGGTCAGATTTGGGGAAGGAAGTTTTAAACCAGGCATTAGGGCATTTATTCATGTTATTTGCAAAGACTTCCATGGAGGTATAAAACCAAAGCAACTAGGAATACTTAGCTACTTATTTAGGCAATGATGAGGGGGGGGAAAATGTCAGACTTTTGAAGGAGAACCTTACAGTAGCTTGTATCAGGCTGAAACTTGCATAATTAAAATATTAAGTCACGGTGGATTATTCCAGCATGAGCCTGCTTTGGAATTGGCTTCATTATTTGATTGTGATGCTGCTGGTGATGAACTGAAATCAAAACCTTTGGTAATTTAATAAATCCAGTATAAGGAGCTGAATATGATTAGATTTATGATTTCAATGTTGTACTGATTTTTAGGTACTTGCAGCAATGCATATATTTGAATCAAGTATTCTTGAATCACTATTTTAAAGACATCCATAAATTAGACTTTTATTTTGCATGAGACCTACATTTAATTTTGCTTTGGACACTTCATGTTGCTCATTTTTGATGTTACTTGTAGCACATTGATATTTTAAATTGAACAAAACATTTTTCGGTATTGACTTAACGCTAGGTAAATTCAAAGCCTTTAGCAAAGGTCACATAGGAATATAACCTCAAATTCCTGAATGCTTTAGGCTCCTACTTCCAATTTAAGTGACATGTCAAAGGCCACTTAGAAAAGCCTTGTTTAAGTAGACAAAGGAGAGTTTCCTATCTCAGACATCGGCTGGTGGGGCTCTCCAAACAAATTCTTTGTTTATGTGCGTCTAATTTACAGTTATTAAATTAGCAAATGAAAGTTAAATGCTGTCTTAGGCACTTAGAATATTTATACAGTCAGATTCTCCATCACAGCAGAAATTACTTGTCAGATCTAAAGCAGATCAAAATTAAGAGGGGTGGGCTTAACACTTGTGATGTTTTAAATGTGACAAATGTTTGGTTTTTTTGTTTTTTTTTTTATCCCTTCAAGTGACATATCTGTGTACCACAGAATTTCTGAAAGTAGAATTGTTTGTAGGACTCATTTGTGGACTGACAAATCTTTTATGTATCTTTTATTATATATGTTCTAGAAATTATTTGCCTATTTTGCCTACTCTTGATACTTGTGTTATAGATGACTGAAGATGTTAGAAGTTCTTGAAGAGGGACTTTGGACAAAGGTATGTGGTGATAGGACAAGGGGTAATGGCTTTAAACTGAGAGAGGGTAGATTTTGACTAGAGATAAGGAAGAAATTCTTTACTGTGAGGGTGGTGAGGCACTGGAACAGGTTGCCCAGAGAAGCTGCGGATACCCCATCCCTGGAAGTGTTCAAGGTCGGGTTGGATGGGGCTTTGAGTGGCCCGGTTGAGTGGAAGGTGTCCCTGTCTATGGCAGGGGGCTTGGAACAGATGATCTTTAAGGTTCCTTCTAACTCAAACCATTCTATGATTATCCTATATAGCAATATCTTTATCTTAACTGTATAGTTATAAACTTGGAGTCCTAATATATCATAGATGAAAGCAAGCTTTTCCAGTGCTTTGATAAGAAAATAATTAGCTAAGTAATAGCCTATAAGTAAAGAGAAAAGATGAATTCCTAGAAATGTTCTCAAGATGTTTAGATTTGGAGTATTTAATTTTTAGTCTGTCTTCCAAGAGAATAAAATTTTGGAACCTCATTACTTCCAAGTTTTTATCTGAAATATTTCCCTGTTGTCATTGATTTCAGCTTTCAGAACACAGGTCACTGGTATAAAGAAGACTCAGTTGTGCAAGGATTGCATGGTGTTACACATATATCTGAAATTCCTTTGGCAAATGATTATAATATGTTTTAGAGTAGCTGCATTTCTGTCTGCTCTTAGCTTTCTCCTGCCCCTTACTGTTATTCTGTAAAGGCAAAAAAATATGAAAAACAGAACGAAAAGAAACCCTTAACTGAATCAGCAGTTAGCAATGCAAAGTCATGTGCAGTGTTAGAAGTTTTTCACCATATTTGTGGCTGAATTGTAAATTGTTCACTGCTAAATGGCATGTGCAAACCAACATTGACTAGGCACTTCCTAAGCACGATTGTAGTGATTTGGCCAGGGAACATTTGAGACTCAGTGCTTTGTCTAGGAACCTTTCTTTCTGCTTCAGTCCTAACTGGTTTCTAGCTTTGTCAAAATCTGTATTGTCATCTTAAAAAAAACAAGAAGGAAAAAACATGTTACCAGTTAAGAGATGCATTAAGCTATGGTACTGTGTGTTGCTTTTTGTTTTAGCTTTGTGGATAATGTCTTTTTTTTTTTTTTAAATTTAATTTTTTCTTCCTAAACATGTATTTCGTTTTGCAGGAGTTTAAATCCAATGTAGGGACTTACCTTTTAGATAATCATAAGCTCAGTAATTGTTTTCTGTAAATAATAGTGGACATTGTGATAGCTTACAATCTGCCAGCTCTCTAACAGTTAAAAATACTTTGCATTCTTCTAAATTACCCTCTTAGTAGGTTCTATATTCATTCATTTGCCTCCTTCTAGAAGGTAATTTGGAGTTGAGGGCTCTGCAGGCCCTGTTGGACATTCTTTACTCATGCTAACTCATGAACTCCCTCATCAATAACAGCAGCTCTGAATTTTGAGATGTCTTTGCCATATGGAAATACATGTCGAGTACAAACCCAAGTCTGGAGATTGCTTGTGATGTCTTTCTTCAAAGAGAATGATAATTCTTCTACATCATTGTATTCTTTGGTTGTAATGATTAAATGTGCAATAGGCCACTTATTTTTAAGTATTGCAATAGGTACTGCTTTGAAAATGAATGCCCTTCAGTGTGCCCCTACATGTTTTGATTAGTGATCTACAAATATTAAAGGATTATCCTATGAAACCATATCTCATTAGATTTCAGAAGCTGCATTTTTGCCATTTTATTACCTCCTTTATTTTTAGTGGGATATACAGTAAATACACTGTTCAGTTAAAGAGTTCATTGAAGAAGTTCAGGCTTGTATGTAGACTACATACAAATATAAAGCCAGCAGAATTTACATAAACTTTTTGAAATAAATATTGCAGGTGTACCTAAAACTTGAATACCTCTGACAGCCACACTTAAAAGTCAATAGTTTGAGTGATTTCATTCTACGTGACTTTCTCACTTTGAGATTTAGTTTCATGGAACTTGTTTTGATCGATGGCCTTGATGCTAGAAAAGCAAGGAACTTGAACTGTGTTGTCCTGATAACAAGGAGAATTGGAGCCATTTCGTCCGTGTGTTGATAACTGTTACAATTTGAAGTCTTCAGAGACTCTCCTCAGTGAGCAGGTAGTGCTTATGACAGTGATAATGCTACAGGATCATTACACAACACTTGTGTTCTTAGTTTGACTTAATTTAATATAAGGCTTTCAGCTTAAGAATGAGAAGAGAAGCAATTGATAGACAGAAAAGGTTTTGATCTTTGTTGTTTATTAGCTGGTATTTGTTTATAGAAAATAATTTGATTTTTATACAGATATACATAAGGTGTTATCTAACCTTTCTCTCGCATGAATTGGCAAGCCACACACAGTTAGAAATTCTGCATGCTAAGTTTGTCCTTGAAGTGGTACTTTGAGCCCTCTTAGGTAGAGGCATTTATTGTAACATTGGATGTTGAGAGTTGATTCAGGGTGAAAGCTGTAGTGGGCAAAATCTACTTTGATTTCTCTAGTGTCATCAGAGAATTGAGAAAAGAGACCTGTGACCATCTTTTGGAGAGCTAGTGGAGTAATTTAGTATCTTTTGTGGTTCAGGGTCAACTGTAGAAAGGAAATACTGACTGGTCGTGTGACATTGTTGATAATTACAAGCAGTCAGTGGCACTGTGCAGTTACTCATTTCATGAAACAGAAATGTGTGAATCAAGAAAGACACTAGAATATAAAGATACTATAGCAGTTGCTGCATACTTAGAGGCAGAAAGCAGATATAGATAGCATTGAATGTATGCTCCAGTGTTTTAAAGGTTAAACAATATTACTGAAATTTCACTAGTAACCTACTATTCAGGCCTATAACTCAGTAAATACATAATTCAGTTGAAATTTAGAAGAAATATACATTTATTTAAGAGACAGACGTAGTTTTGTCATCCCAATGACATCATACAAGAACTAGTTTAAAGTATTTGGTCCTAGAAGACATAATCATTTAATTAATAATACTTTCATATTCCTGCTCTCTGAGACATTACAGCAAGGAGGTTACCAATCCCTTCTCCTTCAAGATTCTGTATTTTGCATAATATTAATCCCATATGTTAAAGAACAGCATGCTGCTAAAGATGCCAGCTTGCAGATGAAATTGTGTTAGACTACCAGTTTGTTTTATGTAATGTTAGTACGTAAAAGCTCTTTAAAAAAAAAAAAGGCTGGAGTGCTTGATGTTGTGCTATCATTTCAGATACAAAATGCAGAAGAACATTTAATTGAGACTAGGAGCAATAAAATATATTTATATGCTAAAAGGCAGCTTCTCAAGTGGGTAGAACCAATTTATGAGAGAAAGAAAATATGTATACTTCTCCACCAACTTGATTACTGCAGGATCATCCCTTCAAGTCCTTCCAAGAAGCATGAGGAGTGTATTCTACTTCTTATTTTGACCAAAGTATCCTTTTAAAATTTCTTCAACATTCTCTGTTAAGCTGATCAAGCTCATTTTTTTTTTCTTAGTACCTGCTCTTGCCCACTGTGTTCCTCCCTCATATGCAAATCTGATGGCGTGTCTGTCTCTTCGTATCTGTCAACATTGTAAGCCTTGCCCACTCATTCCTTATCCCTTGTAAATGCTCCATTTTTCCTCCTGTGATGTTCCTTCTCCTATCAATACCCTCCATCACCAACATTTGTAGCTGCTGCGCTCTTCTTTTTCAACCTCCTTAGCCATTTCTGCCATTTTACCTGTAAGGAGTTGAGGGGATGATGGATATGGGTGGCAATTGCATTACTCTGATTATAAATGTTGTCTGCGTAAATGCATTTATAAGTGCTTTTGTTTTCCCATGCCTGCCTTCTCTTCCCCTGCAGTATACTGCTTGTGCTCTTAGTCTGTAAGCTCTTAATTCAGGGAAGCAGTCTTGTCTCTGTGTTTTTATATGGAAGCGTATGCTCTAACCCTAACTGAGGGTAAGGTAATGTAAACACTATGTAAAAATATTTTGTTATTATTTAAGATATGCTGGCTGGTGTAAATCAGAGCCTCGGCATTTGCTGTGAACTCTGTGTTGGATGGCAGTGTTGGAGCTAGAATATGGAAAACTGGAGTCTTAGGAGGCTTTGAGGTCTGTCACAGATGCTCTGTGGATATTATGCTGAAGGAGATAAAAATAAGGACTTAACTTGAAAGTGTATCTTACAACAGCTTTGATACCACAATGTGGATATGTATTTGGAGCATACTTATCCTAGCATTTCTTTGTAAAGGTACAAAAAATAGCTACAAATGGAAAAATCCTACGTGATTTTAAATGGAAAGCAATATAACAGTCTTCAGAAAGGAAACTTGTTGTCTGGGGATCTCCCTGACAGTTAGCACTCTCCACAGTCACTAGGAAAAAATATGTTTTGTATTTTGAAAGGACTTTTGCTACAGTGCTATGTTAATAAAACACAAATGTATCCTGATACTTATTGGGCATGATCGTAGTATTTTTGAGGAGCTGCATACAGTACAGCCATCTCTGAGATGAGAGAAAAGCTGTGCTTCAACAGCATCGTCAGTGCCAAGTGTCCTCTACAGCGTTTTGCTTACAAAGAGAGAGAAGGCAATATTATAATCAGTCTGCCTTGAGGAATGCCAAATGAAAAAGATGATTAATGATTTTTTTTTTTAAACAGTAAACTGTTAAGTAACAGGGATTACCAGAGGGATTTACTGTTAAACATGGACAGCAATAAAATATTGATTTCAACCCTTTTTCCACTCCACCGTACTGCTGAAAGTTTTAATTAAGGGTTAATATGTACTTAGTCAAAATGAGTCTTACAGGGCAGAACTTAGGTCAGTGATAAACATGTCCTCTTTCAGAGGGCTGGTTTAGCTTTATTTGAATAGCAAGGGTGAAATCCTTCTTATCTCAGCATCAAAAACCTGTGATGAAACCTGCTGTGAGATCTTCAAGCCTAGAAAACACCGAACTGACTGAGAGGGTCAGACAAATTGAAGTGAATAATACAGTAATAATCAGTAGCAGTATTTTCAGGTAGCTGTGGGGTATATAGCTTTGTGTTTAAAAATGTTTTAAACTATTTGAGAAGATGAACTCAACCTGATAGATGTTGCCATCAGAATAAAAAATATTTGCCTTGTTTGTAATGCATATTTATGGTTGTTCTCTGGACTTCAGTAAAGGGTTGATCTTCAGTGTTCATACTGAGATTTTGGTAGATGTGTGTCTCTAATTTTATGCTGCTGTCACTATGCAGTCTATACAGTCTTTGAGGCAAGAAAACATCCTTTAAAAAATCTCTTATTAATGTTCCTACACAATATAAAGGAAACTAGCAGTCTAAAACATGTTTTCTCTAAGCACATTGCCTCTGAGTAGATCTTAAGAGGTTAACACGTAGCTTAAAATGTATATAGATGGTCGATCTAGTGTACAAAAACAGTCTAAGGGCAAAG
>JAAGAY010058542.1:3518-16557 GCA_011801015.1 Ardeotis arabs
AAAAAAAAAAATCATTAAAAAATTCTGAAAAAAAAAAAAAAAAAAAAAAAGAAGGTTAGCTGAAGTGGAGTTACCTCTGCTTTAAGGATGGAGGTCTTGTGTAAACCCAGTCAGACTACCAGATCATTTCAAGCCTGCTGCTGCATTTATATTGAGTGTTAATGACTTCCAGCTAATTCTAAATTGGAGTTAAGAGCTTACAATAGAAACTGACCCTTGCTGTCCCAGAGGAAAAGTGGGAGTGAAATTATTATCTGGGGCTATTTGTTAGGTCTGAAAACCCACTTAATGGATCAATAAATCAAACAGTGAATGAAGCTGGATTTGAAAGTAGGTGTGTGGATTCTAGTACTAAATAGGTATTTCATGTGAGCGAATGCTGTGGGTTATTACAGACTGAATGAAATCAGCTGAATTGTATCCTGTAAATCCTCAAACAGTATGACATTTGTTCTAACTTTACTATCACCATCCCTTCTTGTAAGCATTTGTAAGCGTTTACATAGGTAGAATAGTCAAGTGCTGTCAGGAAACATCAAAGACAGCTTAGTACTCATGTTTAGGATATTTTCCTGGTTTAAGATAGAACAATATATCACTGAACTGCCATAGGAGAAAAATGATCAACAGGGCAAAAAGGAAGACAAGCTTGCTTAGAAAAATTAGTAGAAAGTGAAGCCCAAAACCTCATCTCTCCTGACCAGTGCATGGCGCAGCAGAAGGGCACTCCAGAGACAACTGCTTTTTCCAAGTCATATACAGTTCACCAGCAGATGCATACAAAACTACCACAGGAAATGCTGCAAAAGCCACACACATTACCCCAAGATCCCTCCATTAACTCATCAATTAATCAATCATCTTCATTAAAACAGGGACATCTAAAGGGCAGTCAGAATGTATGTCCTGGAGTCTTTGAAAATGTTTTTAAAAATGTATTAAAGTATTACATCTGCAGTTATATAGTTACAAACAGAACACAAAATGCTAGGCTGTTTTTTACAAAAATGGTAGTCGTAGAAGAAAAAAACAAGTTTGCCCTCTGACAATGTATGATACATCATTTATGCAAACTTGAAAGGCGCTACATGCTGTATTATACTGCAGTGCTCAGAGTGTTCACTCAGTAGAATGATCGACCCAGTACAATCACACTTTTTCGAACTCCCACTTCATTACCTCCTTATGTATTTCGGTGGAATAAGGCCAGAGCCCTTTCTATTCAGTGTCAAATAAACGCAGAACAAGTAGGTAGCACACAAACTTAGTTTTCCCATCACAGAGCTCTTAAGACAGAGTACGTATGTATATCCACTTGCCCCAGGAAAACTTTACAACAAAGCAGTCTGGCGAATGATTCTTGAGGTAAAGCCAAATCCTAAACCATGCCTACTGGTATCAGCACTATGGCACCTTCCTCCATAAGAATTTGTTCCTATTCATCCCAGAGAGCAAACTTTTGAGCTAAATCCCGGAATCATCCTCAAATAGCATTTTCCAAACATTTTCCCATCCATGACAGTCAGTTTCTAATAATGCATTTAGTATAACCTCTGTGGAAGGAAAACTGTACTTCCAGTAAATCAGGACACACTGTCCAGAAATCTTACTAAGCATTCAGAAAATATTAAACTGGGAGGATAGCCTCTCAGAACTGGGTAAAAATTCACTATGATCTTAGACAATTACAGAAGTACCTCAGGATCAAATAAATTCACGTGCAAAATGCGTAGCTTAGATCAGAAAAATTGTGTGCACAAAACCAGAATGAAGAATGATTAAGCAGCAGTTGTTAAGAGGAGATTTTAAGGAGTGCCATGGATGACAAGCTGAACATAAATCAAAGTTTTGTTCTATGGAAAGAGGCAGGCTCACCTCAGGATGTATTTTACAATATTGCCTATGAAAGACTGAAGGAGGAGCCCTTCCCGTGCCTGTGCCAGGAAGCGCCTGGATGTTTGCCCTGGAAACACCAAACTGGGAAAGAGCTTCACCAATTAGAGACAGTCTGAAAAGGGGGGACAAGAACAAGAAAGGGTGAAGAATCAAGGAGAGGGGATAAGGAGTCAGGGGAGGGGGAGAGGGAGGAAGGAAAGGCTGAAACTGAAGCTACTTAATTACGACAAGACAGGATGAAGGTGATAGTGGTGTTCAAATCAATGAAGTAAACTGAAAAGAGAGCAGCTATTAGACTGTTTAGAGTTATGACAGTAAACAGACATAAAGCTATGGGTTTAAACTTCAACAGTGAAGATAAGTGAGGCACTGGGGGAAAGCTAACAATGTTATCTGGCGGGCCCAGGGAGAGCGTGGACCCTCCATCACTAGAAGCCCTTAAGACAAATGTGTTAAGAGATGCAGGCGTACGTGATTATCCCACTGGGGCAGGAGAGATCTCAGGAGGCAATTTCCAGCCTTAAATTCCATTATCCTTTGATTCTGCAAAACTATTGCCAAAATAATATTCTTCGTCTCTAAAAACCACACACTCACCACAGAAATAAAATAGAGGAGAGGTGATGAGTTTTTTAATAAATTTCTTGTGGTTAATTTGAAAGTCCCTGCGAGGGTCGCGGGTGCCAATTAAGGAAAGCTCCAGAGGGATACCCTAATATTTCCCATTTTGTCTTCTTTTTCACCCTCACTACTATTCTTTAGATTCCATTTTGTTTGTACTAATCTTAGTGCATCACATCCTCCATAGAAATTTTCAAATACATCCACTCAGAACAGCCCAAGAGATTCCCTGCATGATAAAGAACTGCCAGGAATCTTTTTCTTTTTTTTTCTTTTTTTTTCTTTTTTTTTTTTTTTTTTTTTTTTTAAATGAACATGTTTTTGAGTTAATAATATGCTGAGGGAGCAGCTGCACTCAGCAAAACTCCAGCTATAAAACCCTGAAAAGCTTGTGTTTCTTTCACATCATGCTGCAGCCAAGCCAGCTGAGTCTACATCTGCCTCAAATCACTGGCAGGTAAAGTTTGTGTCTCGCTACAGGGATGTGGTCCCACTGGGTTATTTTATTTATTTGAGGCACAGCATACTGAAACATTTGGTTCAGCTTGAATTTGTGCTTCTCCCCAAAGTTCACACAGGGCTTTTTTTTGCATTGTTTTGTTCTCTATATCATTTTTTTTTTTATTGTATACTTGCAGTAAAAAACAAAAGCCATAAAACTGATATAGGATTGCAATGGCCATTTACGCTGCCGTGTGCTACAAGGACCGGGACAAAGTAACACACCGTGTTCATATTTGTAAATTCTGCACAGAAACTCAAGATGGGCAGCACCGAGGGAAATTTCAGTTAACAAAATATAAAACTGGTGGGATATTTATATGCATAAGCTCATCCTTTGCTGTCCTTCCTGCTCTCACCTCTCCCTTTCACCTTCTCATGACTCAGGATCTTCAGTTGCACAGGTCTGAAGGTTGGCTTGAGTAAGTTTCTTCCAGTGACCCTTTCAGCATCTCTGTCTCCTGCTGTGCCTTCTCCAATGTCAATGCCTATTTCTCCTCTCTCAACAGACCCCAAATAAAACTATTTAAGGATTATTTTGATCTGCTTGTTTACAGCTTTGAAATTATACCTTGCCCTTAGCTTTCTACATGACAGCACTATATTCTGAAGTCTGCAAGTTTAAGTACTTAACCAGAATAAATGGCATAACAACACAGGAACTTCAATAATTATGTTAGACGAAATCAACATCAATAGGTACTCAGATCAATTTAAAAAAATATCAAAAGATGGCAAATACTTGGCCATTCCTTAACAGTTTTGAGAGGACAAAGAAGGAATTATTTGAGAAAAAAAAAATAAATGAATTAATTTATTTCATTATATGAATGTAAGCAAAAAATTAGTGCCCAAGCCTAACGTAAATAAAACACTTGCACATGGAAAGAGAACCCATTTTGCTTGTGTTTATAACTAAGGCATGTAAACAATTGATAACAGTATGCCAAGGCAGGCTCACAACATCCTCTCAAGATTTTGGACTTTAGACCTCAGTGAAAAAACGAGCCAGAAAGTGTGAATTACTGTCATCAGGTGTAGTCACTGACCTACCCACATTTAAAAGGCAACTTGACACATTATCAAGAACAAAACACTACAAATGAAAGCACAGACGATTAATTTTCTGCTCATTTTAAAGTGCAAGTATGATCTCAGTTTTCAAAGCAGACCTCCTGCAGCTTTTATTTGGCTTTCATAGCACAGTAATTTATGACATAGCGATGAACTGCAGTTGCCTGTTTTGCTCACAGCACCTACAGTACTTTATAACACGGTTACCTACAGGCCAGCACATCTGCGATCGTGTGGTCAAAATCTCATGGAGATTACAGCTCAGTCTGCATTTGCTGCAGACACTAATAGGAAAAACAAACAACATAAACACAACACGAAGTGCATGTATGATTTGCCAGCCATAAGCATAAAATGTGCAAGTGCCAAATGATCCTTCATTGTCACGGATTCACAGGAACATCAAGGGCTCATCCAGTCCTCTCCTTAGCTCAGAGATAATGTGAGGTGTACCTAGGTCATCCTTCACACACACTTATCTTCTGAAAAATCTCTAGTGAGTAAAATCCTATACTCTCTCATTATGGCTTGTTCAAATGCTTAATTATATGCATAGTTGTCCAAACTAATGCTCTTTTTCTGCAGACCAAGTCGATTCTTAATGGTTATATTTCAAATGGACATGGAGCCTTTTATTGAATTTTATGTTGTTAATTGCAAAACATTTCTTCAGTTCTCAAATCCACTTTCATATTTAAACTTTTTCTCTTCTCCTAGCTATGAGTCTTATACACATTTTATGACTATATTCTGTAAGTTATCCTCCAAGCTATAACCAGAAAGACTAAATTGCACTGAGACTAGGAAAGTCTTCAGCAAAATCTTTTTGACTTTCATATCAACGCGGCCTTGAACTTACTGGAACCGGACTTTGACTATGTTAAAGCTAATACCAACTGCCCTTTATGTCATCTCCCTAAACTGCTTTTGAAAATACATTGCAAGGCTGTTAGAATTGCTTCTGAAATGAAGACAAATCATATTGCTGTTTCCTTCCAGAACTTTACTTTTTTTTTTTTTTTTCCTGGAGTGTGGTAGGTAGAAATCCAGGTGGGAGCTACACTGCATTATATTATTATCATCTATAGCATGTGGGATCCCCTCTACTCCAGAGGGTTCCAGAAGGTAACCAGTAATAATCCAGAGGGCACAGTAAGCATTCACAGGTGATTTTCAATTTCCTCAAAGAGCACGCCTGAATCACTTTTTTCTAACCTGAAATTTTGGCTCTTCCCCTCTTGTTCCTCATTATTATTACTGTGTTAACCATAAAGTCACAATACTCTTTTTTGATAAAGTCAAGAAAAAAGTCTTAACACCCTTATCTGATATATTTATAGAACCATTACTTAATGCCTTTTCTGTATGTTTCCCTGATTAATTGATTTCTTATGTTAGGACCTCTGATTCTGTTCCTGTGAGCTTGTGCTCTCTTTGCTTATACCTTTTTGTTACTCCTTTTGGATTATTAGGTTATCAGGACTCTGATTTATCGATAGCCATTTGTTCTTCATGGCGTTTTTGAGTGTCAGGTTTTTTTTCCAGAATGTTTGTGTTCTCTCCTGGTTTCCTTTTTTCCTTAGTTTCTTTTCATAGACCCTAACCTAGGAACTCTGATTTTGCTGAAATAGGCTTTCTTGAATCCCATATGACTGTCTGGTTCTGATGATTTATATTTTTTTATGATGTGGATAAATACTTACTAAGGATGAGGCTGGGAAATCCTTGATTTCGTTTTACAAATAAAACATTGCCAATGTGACACCTTGTCTTCTGAAGCGGAAAATGGTGACACATATCTCACTGCCCGGTCCCTTGAGTTTGTAAAGCTCTTTTTTCATGTTGTAACTCACATGTTACATAAGATTCCAAATACAAACCAAACAAGCAAAGGCTGAGGATGTGTAAGCAGCAGTTCTTACAGACACAAAAGGAGAAAGGGTGAGGTAAATATCGCCTGACAAATCCTTCCCTGACTACCACCAGTGGATTCACAGTGTGAATTATAGAGCATTTGCTACAGTTTGCTTCTTAACTTTCAAAAAAGCTTCTAATACCTTGAAATTGACTGTACAAAAGGTTCACAGTATTTATCTGCCTTCATATACTGAAAAAGTACAACAACTGCACAGATGGGCAGTTTCATGTGCTTTTCATTAATTTTTTTTTCTTTTTAAACACACCTTCTTTGCTCAAGTTAGTTTGTGCTGGTTTTGTTTTATGACATGATGGTTATAAAATTTCTGTCAAACTGTGTTACTGTTTGATCATTATAAGAACAATCAGAGTAAGTGTTGCCAGTTACAGTTTTTCATCCCGGCCAAGTCACAGTGTACATATGGTACAAGATATAAAGCAATACGAAGACTGATCAGCGTGCAAAGTGCGGCACAGTGGTCTTTACTATTCATCATTAATGTCACAGTGGATTTCAAGAAGCAAGAGACTTTTACCATAGCCAAAGAAATCTTGCACATAACCACAGGGAAGAAAAGCCAACCAGAAATTAAGCAACATGTGTAGGGATGGTCTTCAGCCATAACCTCCTTTTCAGAAACGGAAAGATTGTTCCTATCACATTTTCCTGCTAACTCCTCCTAAAGGTTTAGGAAACGTATGTCAGAACAGCTTTCCTTAAGATGGAGCAGTGAACTTCTCCATGCATTTCCTGGGAAAGCTTCACTTCCTGAAAACATTGCAACATCTGCCTCAGAACACTTGAAGCCCTATCCAAAGTTAGCAACAAACAAGATGAAGATGATCACTGTCATCTTTGGACTTTATACTATAAATGGATGTGGATATTAGGGTCACAAACAAACAAGGCTAGCAAACTAACCTCCTGAAGATCCCAGTCCTGAAGACTTCCTGGTTCTCTTTTGTCTTCTGTGTTTTATAGCCGAATGTCCAAGAGTGCTTTCTGATTATACTTGGCTTTTTTTTTTTTTTAAGTGGGTAAAATCTAAATTCACATTAATCTCTACATACTAAAGATTAATCGTCTTATTTGATGCCCACCCAGGAAATTCTGTTTGTACTTAACCTATTCGATATGTGCAGACTCTAATGGAGCACACATGCTCAATGGCCTAAAAGACATCTCTTCAGCAGGAACTTTCAGAAGGTAGATCCTTATGAAGCTGCTCGCAGAAGGACCAATTTTAAATACTTTTCTCACCAGGCAAAAATCTCATTGCAAGCAGCAAATGCATTCGTATGCTTGACAGGAATGAGAAACAATTTACAGCGTGTTGCCAGTTTCATCGGTTAATATAAGAAACTGACATTTATGCATGTCAGAATTCATACGGAGCCATGTCACCGGAGGAACTGTTTGCGGAGCAGTTCAGCAGGCACGACTCTACCACAGTCTTTAAAAAGTGTGCATATAACACCCTTCCTGTAGGCAGTCTGGCTTTATTAAATTGTTTAGGTCCCACTCAAGAGCACTCATGACTTTTGGGAGGAGGTGGAGGAAGACAGAAAGTTCATAGGCAAAAAATTAGTAAAGAAAGCTCTCAAATGACTTCTCTGTCAGACGATGTTCTTGAAGCGCCTGATGAATCATAATCAAATATATGTGATTAACAGAAGGTGAATCCAAATATATGGAGACCAAATGAATATCGTGGCTTGTAGCCACGTCATTTTGTGTTGTAAGTCAGTCAGACCTCCCAAGTTAAGCAGTGCTGAGCCAAGTCTGAATTTAAACAGGAGAACCTCCAAGGAAAACTGAGTGCATGTGCTGAAGGAAATAGTCCTGGTAGCCCTTGTCTGTCTGAGTTACTACTGAACTAAGGCTCCTGCACGATGCCAACAGCACACGACTGAGACTGTAGAAGAAACTCAAATCTTTGAATCCTAGCTCCTCATGGTCATTAAAAGTCCTTTAGCAGTTTTTGGAAAAGTAATGATGTCCATGTAGCCAAATTTCACACTAGATAATCATAATACTACAAATAGCCTGTCTTGAAGGATATTTCACTTTATTTTCACTGTATTCACTTCCTGAAGTGGATACAGTGTTTTCGTTCACTTCTTCTCCATCTACTTTCATGAAACGTTATTGTAAGGAGTTGTGAAGTTCTACTCAAGAGGTGATTTCACTTATGTTCTAGTGTTAAATAAAGAGATTATAGCATATTGTGTTGGAATCACAGGCTGAAATTAATTCTTTTTAACTCCCATGTTACACTTTTTTTTCACTTTGTTTCTTACTCACAAACACTGTATTGAGCAAACCTATTTGATGGTCTCTCTCTTTGCATCACATGAAGCTAACGGAATAACTCATGATTCTTAGATTTACAGCATAATTTAGACTGGAAGGGACCGCAGAAATTCATGTAGTCCAATCACCTGCTCAAAGTAGAGCTGATGTTATTAGATCCAGGTGCCCAGGGCCTCCTTGTAATTTACAGGCACAAATCATACTCTCCGAATTTGATATGTAAAAAATTTGATGTGAAAAAAAAAGAATAGGCAAGTAGAAATTTTTGGTCTTTACTTGTTTTGGAAAAATGCTATGCTATACTCTGCTAATCCCTACTCAAACTTTGCCCTATATTGTTCACACTTAAAAGTTTTTGTGTATTCACAGCCTAATTCAGTGTAACGATAATTATTGGTAATGCCAGTAGCTCAGAACATTCACTAGGATGAGTCTGAAATATACAAATAAATAAAGGAGAGAGATGAAGAAAACAGAAAACAGGTAAAACTTTGTAGCATGGTCATAATGTCAAGAATAGCAAAGAAACTTTTTGACACTGTTCTGAAAAATACATGTCATTGACTCCCATGACACAGGTGTTAACTGAGGATGTTCATATTTCCGGTTCCAAGTGTAATGCCCATTGCCAGTAGATTTTATTAGATTAGTAGATGTTCCTGCATAGAAGAGGCAATAAGCAGTACCTCCTCAGGCAAAAAAAGGAGACATATGAAAACCAAAAAAAAAAAAAAAAAAAAGGAACAGAATTTGGATTTATGTACCAAATACTCTTGAGATGACTTATATTCAGTACACTTGTCCTTCATACAACTGCAATACATGGATTATTCATTTACTCATCCTTTATTAGTCCTAAAAGTGTGCTCCTCACTGCAAAAGCACAGAGACAGTCTGGGCTGTGAGCTCTATCAGCCAGACTTGGAGGAGCCAGAACGCACCAGGAATCTGTGGGATGGGATCATTCAGACTGGTTTTATGTATGGTTGCGTGGATTTGCTGCTTAATAGTTCTTCAGATTGCTGTTACTGTGGGACAAAAGGAACTTTTTAGGAGCACTTTGAGTGAGAAAAGGATGATTCCTTTGGCTATGACTAATATATGGTGATTAATATCTAGCAAGATGCATTTCCTGACTTCACACTAGGGGAAAACTTACCGTGCATCATCTCCCTGACCTCCCTGTCCTGGCTGCTACAGAAAGAAGGACTATGGATGATGGGAGATAAGGACAGCATGGCACATTACAAACAGCCCTAGCCCATACACAGAGTTTGTGAGGACTGGGATTCTGATAGCCATACTGATCAAGTGGCCAAGCAAACAAAGTGAATGGAAATGAGTAAAAGTAAGATATAACCAGCACATGGCAGAGAACAACATGCTCACACAAGTAGACAGGCACTTCCCACTAACACAGAATATGTAGCAGCAACAAAAGTCTGATTTAATCCAAATTGACTAAAGTGAACATATTCTTTCTCTGCTTCCTCACATCTATGCAATTAGAACTCTACTTCAACTCGCTGAGACCTTGAAGCACTATTTGAATGAGCTCAGCAAATCTTTGAGGCACCTTCCTGTAACAGTTGACCGTTACACCTATGAAAAAGCTGTGTCTGCCAATGTTTACTACTTCTTACCTTTTGTGCCATTTGGATCTGGTTCTGTTCTTCACTTATGGTCTCCAACTCAAAGAGGTAACCTGTAATTCATCAGCTTTGGGGAAAATATGTGTGATCTCACGAATCCTGGATGTTGTAAAATATCTTTTTTTTTTGGTGAGGAGACAGAGGTCTGTACACCATTAAACTAGTAAAACTTGCAATTTTCCAGGGGTTTGCCAAGCAAGTCTTGAATGCTTCAAATCTTCCACAATCTGTTTGATATATCAGGAGGGAGATGCAGTAAACTATCCATGAGGGTAGCTAGCAAAGATCATAGCATCAAATGCATGACATTTATACACTATAAACTTACTTTAAATTCCATGCTAACAAGTACTGTAACATTAGAGAGGGCAAAGTTGGAAAATACTGATTGTGACCATGTGTAGAATGAGGATAATTTATTTTTAGCATTGTATTTCTGTTCTAATGCAATTCTACCACCCAACACACACACATGTGGATGTCGAAAACATTATCTAACATTTTAAATAGCTGCCATAAGCCAGAGCCAGAAAAGGAATAGATGTATGTTTGTTTTACATCCTGTTAGGAGTATAAAATGTATTGGGGGTGGGGAAAACTTGTATTCCCTTCCTAGATTCACTGGATCAGTTTTTTCTCACCACCCTAAGGTGCAACTCCAAAATTTATTCCAGAATAATAGTGGGCTGTCGATAGCTCTGCCTCAACATTCCAGAAATTAGCAGCCTTCTGCAATAAACAATGAAGTCACTGACAGTGCCAGAGGGCTTCTACTCCTCACCACTACGGCACTGAATACACTGCAGAAAACAAAACTGTAACAGGATGGCAAGAAGGGAAAAGCACAACTTGCCTTTTATGCCCGAGTTTAGTGATGGCGACGTATTACTTTATAGTTCTTCAGTAACACAAAGGCCTTATGCAAGGGTTGTGTACTATAGTGGTAAAAATATTTGAAAAACAGAAGTAGGACAAGTTCCTGCATTTGGTAGTATTGATTGCATCTTTGCAAATTCCACTAAGAGAAGGGACTGACTGGGAGAGGAAAAGCCACAGTCATCTATTTCTCAAACATTTATGGTAGAGGCTCATAGTCCTTCTCGTCTGTCATCTATGGCTCAAAATAAAATCCCTGTCAAGACATTGTGATAAGCTCCCTGTCAAGACAACAGCAGCTTTAATCCAAATTAACTCTGTCTTATTCTGCTTATTAAATCTATATGCAATCAGATCTTCTTTTCAACTAACCGAGACCTTGGAGACCTTGTTATTTGGATGAGTTCAGCAAATCTTTGAGGAACTTCTTCCAGACAGCAGCCAGAGCTGACTGTTACACCTATGAGAAAGTGATGAATGACAACATGTATAATGTCTGAAACATAACCGTAGTGGTTGCACTTTCTGTCTCTGATCCCTCAAATAGTTATTTAAACAAAAAAGAATCTGAAGAGAAAAGCTGAACACAGCTGACTGCATATTGCAGTAGTTACTTACCTTGTGAAAATCCAGCTTCAAACACCTTTTCTTACATTCATCACTGGGAATAACAATTACGCTAACACAGCGCCTCTTTCAGCTGCCATGAAAAACTGCAAAAGTCTCTGTGACGTTCCTGGAAGGAAAAAAATTCTTCTGCATAAGCCCCATCTTTTTTCTTCATTCTTTTTTATCCCCTACCCAGAATTTTTGTTGTCAGGCCAGCCCTGGAATGCAGCATCTATGCAATATCGGCTCCAGTGAGGACTGTTAAAAAGGTGGAAGGAGAGAGGGTTTTGGCCAGCAGTACGTTTGTCAAAATGCTGAACTTCTACCCTAAGAAAACGCCACACAATCTTTAATTGTGAGACACAACAAAGAAGATCTTTGCATGTTATCCAGTTTCCTCACCTTTTGAAGGAGGAAGGGCAGAGTCAGTGTCACCAGAAACAGATCTTTGGGTCCAGATATCGTATGTATTCTCAATTTGACGACTAGGTCTCTGAATTATTCTCTCCAGGTTTAGATTTTGAAAAGGCCATCATGCTTTCTGCCAGCTGGTAATGCCAGAAACAGCAATATTGCTGTGAGTGTTTAACAGGTAATGCTGCTTATTTCATGGAGCGTGTTTTGTTCCATATTGGGATTGAAACTGATCTGTGCTAATGATTTAACTTGTTGACAAATAAACATTTGAGGGAAAAATACACAATATAATCCAAACCATGCCTTTAGTTTTGCCTTACATTTAAATTCAGCTATTTATTACATCACTCTTTGCCAGAATTGGGCAGTAAACCACTTTCATATTCAGAAGAATGTTTCCATTTAAAATTTACATTTAAAATTGCAATAAGATGCTGGGTCTCATTCTGTTTGAGGAAACTGTATTGCATTACATTAGCTACACTGCTAGAGAAATGGTGCATTCCGCTTCCTGTATCAGTTTCAATTAGCTGGGTGCATTTTATCACGGGATGTTAAAGTTAAAATTCATGTAATTCAAAGTGTCACAAACCACAGCTACAAAACGGATTGGTTAGCTGTTAATTATTTAAATACTGCATCCTGTGCATAATCAATTTCTTACCTACAGTCATGATATATCATCGACAGTTTGGAAAACTAACTCTGTTGCTGTCCAGCATAATTCTGAAATATAATTTATAGCGGTTATTTGGAGAACTATATCAAGTACATTAAAGCCATATGGTACTGTGGTTTCATCCCCAAGAGATGCCTCATCAGCTAAGAGAAGCATTATGATCAATATGTATATTACTCATTTTTAATAGAGTGTACTAAGCTGTAGAAGATCACTGTTCCTGCCAGTTACTTGAAAATATGAGGTGCAACAACTATTTTAAGATTGCTGGAGAGTTACGGTGTTCTCAAGATATAGAAAATATGTCTTTGTTTTGTTATGTTTAGAGCCCAAAACATTCTCTAGCAGCTGAAATCCTCCAGAAAATAGTATGCTTAACTAGACAAGTTAAAATCTATAAAAGGTAAAACCTTATTTGGGTCATAATGCTCAAACAATTTGCTAAATATGGCTCCTCAGAAGGAGAAAAAAAAAAAAAAAAAA